>JAPMLY010001862.1:0-60660 GCA_026401115.1 Tetraselmis chui | reverse complement strand
CTAGTGGGGGAGGAGGTAGAGTCCGTTTCCGGACGGCTCTAGTACACCTATTCATGTGGGAACCACAAGCAGACCCGCAAAAGCTGGGCGAATTGATTTCAGCGCTATTGTTATCGCGTTGACTTCTGAGGAGCACAAACGGCATACCGAGAAGGGATTCTGGTTGAAATGCCACAAGAAGTGACACCGGCTTTTTCAGTGCCCTGACCTAAAGGGCAAAGCTGCTATGGAAGCACCAGCTAAGAAGCAATGATGGTGGAAAGGCAGTTCTACTAACGAGCATGAGCAGCCGGCTAAATCTACTGGTCGTCTTGAGACACCGTTAGCGACCGAGGTCGTTGAAAAGCATTCGACATCTCCATCGACTACAGTCGCGGCACCTGCAACAATATTAGCAGGTCGTCGTCGTCAACACAAGGAGAAACATAGTCGTAAACATGTAACCAGACGTTCGATTGTTTGGAAACATGTTGACTATGTTTTTGAACCTATGCACGCACGCTTTGACTTTACCTTGGAGGGATGTGCTGATGATGAAGGTCTAAACTCGCACGGTGACTTACCTCAATGTTCGCCGAGTGACTCAATTCATGAGAGGGATTTGTCAGGAGAACGAGTGTTCATTAATCCACCGTGGGAGTGAGCTTAACAAATTGGACAGAATTTTGAGAGTTGTTGTCGAATATCTCCAACATCTACGATGTTTGTCTTTGTTCTACCTAAGTGGGCGAAGTTCGCTCAGCTCACTCAGCACTGGAAACTCTACCAAGAATTCCCAGCACGGACATAGCTCTTTACTTGCCAGTCGCTGGAGAATCCAGCCCAGCAAGAGGTGGTTGCTCCAGCTCCTTGGCAAGTACAACTGTGGTTAATCGACGTTGATTGTGCTTTTTACGATAAGACACCGGCTACTGTTCTTGACCAACCTACCTCGGTACATGTACCTCCTGTCGACACGGAAGAGTCCATCGCTACGCTACCACAGTTTTCCTCAACAACTACAACACTATTGACTGACATCACGGAAGCTCGAACGTTAATTCGTACCGAGCTAACTGTGACAACTCCTGATGGTGGACACCGGGTTTCTAGCTTGGTAGATTGCGCTGCGACTCTTGACTTCGTGTTTGAGGACTTCGTACGACGCTTTGCTTTACTGAATCGTAAGTCTCTGACCAAGACCCATGCTCGACTTGCCAACGGACAGTGTGTGTGACTTCGTCGACAGTCTGTGATGTGACTTTTGAGCTGGCTCGTCACGACTTTTAACGGAATTTTTACGTCTTACGTGACTTACGGGCTGCTGATTTGATCATGGGTTTACCATGGCTTGACGACGAACATGCCTCTTTACAATTTGGTACTACCAGGTTTTTACTCTTATGGATCGCACATCAGTGGAGACTAAGCTAGAGGACCGACGTCCATAGTGTTTACTTATGTCATCTACTAAGGTTTAGAAACTCATGAGCAAGACGCGCCGCATAAGGGGACGTAATGCTGAATTCTACGTAATTGAATTTACGCCAGCCGCAGACCAACCGACAAAATTTCACACCGTAGAGGAGCTTGCTGCAAACCAACGTGAAAACTTCCGGTCGTTACTCTACGATAACTTCCCGGAGTTACTGCAGCCCGTGGATTCTCCACATGTAAGCCGACGGTGGGATCATCCCATTGAGACTACTGGCCTGATGAAATGTCGGCGGCATAACAGATCGTCACGTGCAGAGCGCGCTTAGCTGAATCGACAGAAATTGAAATTGAAATTGAAATTGTTTACAACATGTGCCGGCAAATTGGACCGATTGTTGTCTCTCGGGCCACTCAGCTTTGCCATTTAGGACTTGTTAGCAAGTTGGGCCCAGGTCTGTTCGACTTGGTACACCTATCGACACACCTAGCTTCATTGTGTGTCGACGTTCCTCGGGAGTTGAAAAACTGTAAGCAACCGCAGCAATTGCTACAGCCCCCCCGCCTAAGCAGTAACAGCGTAATGATTTTGTAATCAAGAAAATAGATCTAAAAATAAATCCACTTGTCGACAAATGCAAAACTAAACTGCTGCTCGACCTTCACGATGCACGGCCCGCTCCCACCGAACCGGGGTGCCGATCGGCCTAGGCCGGTCGGCGTTCGGGAGGGACGACGGGCCAGCCTAATCTAGCTCCCGCGTGACTTCGGTTTTGCCGAAGGTAGGAGGGGAAAGGCTGGCCAAAAGCCCCTCCTCTCGCGGTCGCTCGTCGATCCCGCCGCCTCATCCCGTAAACCCCGCCCCAAGGTCTTGCCGCGTCCACCGACGCGACGGTCCTCCTTGTCGAGGTCCCCCGTCACCTTGAGGACAAGTGGGGGGGACCTAGACACACGGACATCGAAAAAATGGGCGCTCTTGCCTCCGCGCCTGGATTTTCCCCCTCTCATTTCCTCGGTTTTTTCGCTGTCTGGTACCCGGGTACCTGTTAGATAGTCCGGCCTGTGTCCGTACCCTCCCCCTCTAGTCGCGCGTCCACCGAGCAGCCTTTGCTTGAGCGGGGGCCTCCGCGCTCACCCGGGCCCACGCTCAAGGGATCATATTATCATTTAGGTCTGTCGGGGCAATGGGTGTCGAAGAGGGGGGGGCAGGGGGGGGGGGGGGGCAAGTCACCGTTGTCGGATCCGGCGGGCCGCGGGCGCCCGGAAATCATGGAAAACCCTCCGTGCGGGGTCTTCCGGCGGCGCTGACCCCAAAGCCGTCGCCGCCAGATCGTGTCGCTCCTTCCGTCGCGACCGTCCTCCTTGCCGACCAAGCTTATTCCTCCCCCGGGGAGAAGTAGCATGTCGACGAGGCGGCTCGCTTGTGAGCGCCTTGCCTTGGTGCTCCTTCCCAACTAGCTCGACGCCGGGTACGGACATTAGTTTAGTATTCGAAAAAGCCCTCCGTACAAGGCTTTCCGGCGGCGGCTGATCCAGAGGATCTCCGCCGCCGCACTTAGCCGCTCCTCCGCAAGCGACCGGCCACCGGCATGTGCCATGTCTTACCTCATCCCTCGGGAAGGATCGACTGGCACATGGCTTGTCGACGGCTAGCGAGCGCCCTTTCCTGGCGTTGCTTCCCGGCTCACCACCACCAGCTCCAACACCCGCCTGTCACCGCCGATCCGGCCGTACCCTCCTCGCCATCAAACGCTGCCGTAGTACATGCCCCACCCCTCAAAGTAAGACTGTATTCATGAGTACCTGTATGCGAAAAACATATCGGACGGCCCGAGCGGGAGATCTTGGGGGCGGTATCGCACAGAAATCTTTTTTTTCAAAAGTCCTATGTACAAGGCTTTCCTGAGAGCTGTTGATCTTGCGGATCGAGCTGTCGGCCCTCTTAGCCCCCTACCGTGCTAGGCCTGGCACGGCAACGGGGTTTCCGGCGCCCACCACGGGGAGGTGAGGGGATGCCGACGGGCCTGCGAGCGCACCCCCCTCCGGGGCCGCCGCCGCTGCGACGCCGGCGGGCGCCCTGAATCGACAGCTCAAAGACGCCGTGGACGCTGGTCTCATCCACGTCCAAGCTATAGTGAGTTCGGCTCGCCATTCTTTTTGTGCGTAAAGTTTCTCGCTCTCTTCGTATGTGCATTGACTACCGTGGCCTTAATGAGATTACGCGTAAAGACGCTTACCCGCTTCCGCGTTTGGACGACACGCTTGATGAGCATTAGGACGCGAACTTTTACACTCACCTCGACCTCGCCTCCGGCTTTTGGCAAGTTCGTATGCGTGATGAAGACATCCATAAGACGGCATTTCAGATACCTGATGGCTTAATGGAATGGGTCGCCATGCCCTTCGGACTGTGCAATGCACCAGTTTTTCTTCAAAGGATGGTGAATGACATTCTTCGGGACTTTTTACATAATTTTGTTGTTAATGTCTACCTCGACGACGTCTGCATTTACAACCGCACTCCGGAGGAACACATGGAGCACCTGCGTCTGGTTCAAGGAGGAGGGCTTGAATTTACGCCCTACGAAATACTTCTTCGGCCTGTAAGAGACGGAAGATATGGGCTATAATGTGTCTGCTGGTAAAATTTCGGTTTCCACAAAGAAAGTCGCGGCCATTGCAGACTGGCCAGTGCCTACGACGCAGAAGGAGGTTCGTAGTGTCGTACAGTTATGCAACTTCCAATGCAGATTTGTTCATCATTTCGACCTTACGGCTCCATTGACGGACTTACTGCGGAGGTCCCATCTACAAAAGGTTACGCTGACGCGTGCTTGTTTGGAAGCCTTTGAGACTTTCAAGTTACGGCTCATTTCCGCGCCATGCCTAATCCTTCCGGAGGTCTGCTCGAACGCGACGTCCACCGTAGCTACAAGTGCTTCAGCAGTGGGGATTGCAGCAATCATGTTGCAAGACCAGGGAGGAGGACTTCAACCACTCTCTTACTGGGCGCGTAAGCTGAATGCAGCTGAGCGTGGTAACACTTACTCTGCGTAAGACTTAGAAGCTTTGGTCGTATGCGGAGCTGTCAAGCTTTGGAGGTGCTATCTTTAAGGGTGTTGATATCCCTTAGTGGGTCTGATAATGGACACATCTGTACGCTGGACTCCGGGGGAGTCTTGGCCCTCCACACATAGGTGGTCGCAGTGTATGCACGATGCGCGGAATTCACATGCACAATATGTTCCAATCGGGTACCGACTTTTGGGGCGGTACTTGGATAAGGCGTACAACTCCGTTCCGTGGGCGCCCGCCGGCGGCGCAGCGGCGGCGGCCCCGGAGGGGGGTGCGCTCGCAGGCCCGTCGGCATCCCCTCACCTCCCCGTGGTGGGCGCTGGAAACCCCGTAGCCGTGCCAGGCCTGGCACGGCAGGGGGCTAAGAGGGCCGACAGCTCGATCCGCGGGATCATCAGCTGTCGGGAAAGCCCTGTACAGAGGGCTTTTGAAAAAATAATTTCTGTGCACTACCGGCGCCAAGATCTCCCGCTCGGCCCGTCCGATATGTTTTTTCACCTACAGATACTCCTAGATACAGGCTTACTTTTAGGAGTGGGGCATGTACTACGGCAGCGTTTGATGGCGAGGAGGGTACGGCCGGATCAGCGGTGGGAGGCGGGTGTTGGAGCTGGTGATGGCCAGCCGGGAAGCAGCGCCAGGAAAGGGCGCTCGCTAGCTGTCGACCAGCCCTGTGCCGGTCGAACCTTACCGAGGGGTGAGGCAAGACATGATACATGACGGTGGCTAGTCGCAGACGGAGGAGCGGCTACAGGAGGCGGCGGCTATCCTCAGGATCAGCCGCCGCCGGAAAGCCCTGTACGGAGGGCTTTTTTGGATACTAAAAATAATGTCCGTACCCGGCGTCGAGCTAGTTGGGGAGCAGCACCAGGGTAGGGCGCTCACTAGCGCGTCGCTACGTCGTCCAGCGTCATCTCCCGGGGGGAGGAGTCAGCTGGGACGGCAAGGAGGACAGTCGCGATGGGAGGAGCGACACGATCTGGCAGCGACGACCCTTTGGGTCGGCGCCGCCGGAAAACCCGGCACGGAGGGTTTTGTCTAATTCCGGGCGCCCGCGGCCCGCCGGATCCGGCTACGGTGACCTGCCCCCCCCCCTCTTCGACACCCACTACCCCGACAGACCTTAATACTCCTAGGAGTCCTTGAGCGTGGGCCCGGGTGAGCGCGGAGGCCCCCGCTCAAGAACAGGCTGCTCGGTGGACGCGCGATCAGAGGGGGGAGGGTACGGCCACAGGCCGGAAAACCGACAGGTACCCGGGTACCAGACAGAGAAAAAACCGGGGAAATGAGCGGGGAAAATTCAGGCGCGGAGGCAGGAGCGCTAGTTTTTTTTTCTATGTCTGTGTGTCTAGGTCCCCCCCACCTGTCCTCGAGGTGATGGGGGACCTCGACACGGAGGACCGCCGCGTCGGTGGACGCGGCAAGACCTTGGGGCGGGGTTTACGGGATGGAGCGGCGGGATCGACGAGCGACCGCGCGAGGAGGGGTTTTTTGCCAGCCTTTCCCCTCCTACCTTCGGCAAGACCGAAGTCACGCGGGAGCTAGATTAGGCTGGCCCGTCGTCCCTCCCGAACGCCGACCGGCCTAGGCCGGTCGACACCCCGGTTCGGCGGGAGCGGGCCGTGCATCGTGAAGGTCGAGCAGCAGTTTAGTTTTGCATTTCTCGACAAGTGGATTTATTTTTCGATCTGTTTTTCTTGATTACAAAATTATTAGCTGTTACTGCCATTGGAGAGGTTGGGATCAGTGGTTAACGGTCTACCTCAGTCTACTAAGTCCTGTATGGCATAGCAAAAGGGGGGGCCCAGAGACGGCAGCCGGTTCATACTGGTATTGCTGTAAACAATTTCAATTTCAATTTCCGTTCCGTGAGGCGTGGGTTCTAATCCCCTTCGTGGCATTTCTAACAGGTCATGGGCCCTCCGCGTTTACTGCGAGGCTACCGGCCGGAGTTCATGGGATGATGTCTATTAAGGGGGAGTGTTGATATCCGCCCTTGGTGGGTATGATAATGGACACATCTGTTCGCTGGACTCCGGGGGAGTCTTGGCCCTCCACACATAGGTGGTCGCAGTGTATGCACCATGCACGGAATTCATATGCACAATATGTTCCAATCGGGTACCGACTTTTGGGGCGGTACTTGGATAAGGCGTACAGCTCCGTTCCGGGAGGCGTGGGTTCTAACCCCCCTCACGGCATTTCTAACAGAGGGTGCTCTAAGTTTTATGTCGTAAGAGACCACGACACACTGCGACATATGCTCAAGCAACCGAACAACGGACTGAACAAGCGGCAAGCAAGATACCTGCGGGATTCGCAACCGTTTGTGGGCTCGATGACACTTGCATATCGCAAAGGGGCTTTAAACGAAGCTGATCCGTTGAGTCGGTGTCCAAACTTCGTACCTTAGGCCACAGTTCCATTGTTTTGGGATGGCGAGGTTCCGTGAGATCGAGAATTACGACGGAATTCCCAGCATGTGTTTGACGACGCACAATTAAACTTAATGACACTTAACGCATCGCAGCTGAGCCCTAAGTTCGCTGATCTCATTCGCGAGGGGTACTCCCAAGACTCGTTTTATGGGAATAAGGGTGAGTGGACGAAAGACAACCGGATAGAAGCGAGAGCTGGATACTTTTGGCTCCTCGATCGCCTTTGTTTTCCGCGGAACTCCGAGCTCCGACTGATTGTGATCACAGAGCTGCACGAAAGCTCGTCAGCTCGTCACAAAGGAGTTGCTAGCACTCTTGCTAAAGCGCTCAACAGATTTTGGTGGAAACGAATTCGCCAAGACGTGAAAGATTTTTGTGAGCGCTGCGTCGTGTCTCGACGAGCAAAGATTCAACCGCATATGGCTGCGACTCTTACCCATTGCATGTTCCACCTTGACCGTGGGACACAATTGGTCTTGACTACTTAACACATTTACGTGAGAGCAATGGCTTGAACGGTGTGCTAATTGTAGTATATCATCTGATTCGAATGGCCAATTTTCTGCCGTGTACATAGAGTGTTACAACCGAAGAAAATGCTACTTTGTCTTTACAGGGAGTCTACCGATTACATGGACTACCCCGTGTGGTGGTCAGTGACCGCGACCCGAAATTCGTCAGCGGCTTCTGGGAGACACTTTGGCGACGCCTAGGAACGCGTTTGATCATGTCTTCAAGTCGACACCCAAAGACATACGGACTAACGGAGCGCGTGAAAAGCACATTCCAACAACTTCTTCGTTAATTCTTTTGTTCCGACGGATCTGATTGGACAACCTTACTACCTCAAGTGGAATTTGCGTACAACGCCTCTCGTGCACACGGAATTGAACACACCCCTTTTGAGGATAATTTGGGTTCTCTCTTGAGGAGCCTCCGGACCTGCTGTTTAGCATGCGACCGTCAATTCCAGTTTCGCAAGACGCAACATAGCGGTTACGATTGTTATAGGAAATAACTGCCCTGGTACGCTCTGTGGTACAGCTACACAAGGACGAGATGCAGGCACGAACAATACCGTCTGCAGCGCCACACTTCGGCAAAGGAGACAAGGCGTCACTTGTCACAACAAACCTTTTTCTACGAGGACAACCCAAAAAGAAACTCAAGGACCGACACCTTGGACCTTTTACAATGGAGGAACAAATTGGGAAACACACTTACATATTGAAACTTCTAGCGACCGTACGCTTACATCCTCTGTTCCATGTGAACTATTTACGACCGTGCTCTACCGCTCCTCTACGACTAACTATTCCGGTGAGTGTTCTTGAAGGAGACGACGAGGAGTTTGACATCTCTCACATCTATGTTGTGTGCGTTAAATCGTTACCTAGACGACGAGGCAAATATTTGCTCTTTATGACGCACTTCCGGGATGACGACATTCCACATGTCTAGCACCGGTTGAACGAGGTGCACCGAACTACGGCGTTACATGATATTTTGGAGACGCCCCAATGGCACAAATTTGCCAAGACTCAGGCGTACATCGACTTCATGCACGCTCACCCACCGCGCAATCATGAGTCCCAGTAACTGCTTTAGTAAAGGAGCTTAGACCACGGAGGATGCCTCGCGGCGGCCTCACAGATCTGTCACGAGGGGGAGGGGACGAGTGTGACGAGTACAGTCCTGCAACAATACATTACATGACATTGTACATGTACTCGTTACTAATTCCAATTCGTGATTTTCCATCGGAAGGACGTACAACGTGGGTACGTCGCTACTGCAAGTTAGCGAGGGTTTTGATGCGTATTGTACTACCAGTACCTCCCGGTACGTACATGTACGCACAATTAATCTAATTAGCCAGATGATGCGCCAAGCGAGCTTTCCTATGCAGAATGTGATTCCCCAGGCTAGACGAGCCGCGTTGCTAGACTGTCGACGACGGTTGGAAAGCCCTAACACCCTGACACGTAAGCGAGTGTGAGCATGCGTAAGCTATATGGGCGGAAAGCTATATAAGCCTGGTGCAATAGAGGGAGGTGACAAAACCATTTAACAATTCCCTTTGTTCAATGACATTATATTGCTAAAGTACAAGCAATGAGACATCTTCTCATATTTTCCCATGTGCGCCACCACTCAGCAATTAAGCAACGATTGAACAAAACAAAACAAATTTATGCTAGCAACTAGCTTTGGAAGGCTTATCGCCACATACCACCTTGCAAGCGAACAAAAGAGTACGGTTAATGTTCCTCGGGCTTAGGTTTTTTCCTCTTTTCTTCTTTTTGCTTGGTGGCCTCCACTGTTTTTTCTTGTAAGAATTTGTTAATGATCGAGAGGGGCTATTATAAATCAATGAAATTCATTACAAGAAAAAACGGTGGAGACCACCAGGCGAATAGAAAGATATCAGAGGGGCTACCATAAGATATTTTTGCCACCATCCGCGAAAGATGAGAGGCTATCATAATTCAATTTCTTACAAGAAAGAGCAGTGGAGAGGCTATCATAAGATATTTGTGCATGTACAGTTATGCCTACATATTGATGTGCGCACTAGATAGATACACGTTGCAGCCTGCATGCTGCCGCTCACCTCTCACAAACCCCTCATCTTGATGTACTATCATCGCTACGCGCCATCCCGTGCACGCGCCAACAGGCATCGCATCGCGAGGGGGCTGCGCTCCTCTCCCCGAGCGTGCTCCGAGAGTAATAAGGCCTGCGAAAGAAAGGGTGGCTACGGGTACGGGTGCATTAATATTTCCCGTATCGCCGTTTCTGTCGACGACAGGTATTAAGGATTATATCGCTACCAATTACGTGTACGGTACGGTTAGCATCATCATGATCGTAACTCAACCATCACTCTGGTTGTGTTTCATGAGTATTGGGGATTACAAAATTATTGTCATCAGTACAGCATGTTGTTCTTCTTTTTAAAGTGGTTGTTCTTCTTTAAAAAGTAATCCTCTTTAATATCAGTACAGCATATCGTCTGCCGATCTACAGCTCATCATCTCGAGGTTCTTTTCATTTATTTTAACAAGATAAATAACAGTGTCTGATTGTCCGTTACGGCAGTACAAGACGAAGGTCGCGATACTATTCGGTACGAGTACCTGCCAGGGTACAAGTTCCTGGCTGTAGGCAGAACGCGTCTACAAATAAAAATATCTATCTACTGATGTATACATCTCATCTTTCGCGGATGGTGGCTTAGTATACTAAGTATATCTACTGTATACATCTTTATAAAATTGAATAAACAAAAAAGGTTTAGCGACACGGATTAATAAGCTACAGCACCCGCACTCGAAATTTGACAGATAATAATTCCAACTTTGCGCTGAGTTGCTTTCAGCAAGGAGGGGCCGTCTCATCACCCCGTTCCTATTTTTCAGCGATGGACAATTTGCGGTTGTGATTCTTGATGCAATTATTCGCCCGTATCGTACGGGTACCAGTATCCTTGCCCGGATGCTCCTCCGGCACGGAGCCTTCGCTGCGAGCCGTAGTATTTCCGCCAAGTCGCACTTAGGTTTTTATGGCAGTTTGCCTAGATAACAAACTGCGTAAGAATTAGTTACGCGGCTATTGCAAAAAGAACGTGCGGGAACGTAGTTGTTGGCTATGTAGTTTAATGTATTTAAAAAGAAAAACTGAAAAGTGACTTAGATCCTCCCTCCATTGTGTTGGCTTAAGTAGCCCAGCATAGCTCGCCATCAATCTTGAAGCGCCACGCGACCCTCCAGGAAGCTCGTCTCATGTGACGTGATGATTGTTGCCTCGGACATACGTGATATGGCGCCTCGTGTCGCTTAATAAATCTTGCCAGCAAGCACGCGGGTACATGTACTTTACTAGCTAGACTTGAGCTAATTACACTTGACGTACACTTAACTGCGGGCGTACACTTCCTCGGAGTGTACGAAATGTATACTTACGAGTCCTATGCACTACTTTAGGACACTTTAGGACAATACTGGCCACACTCGTACCCTCCCCCTCTAGACAAAGTTGAGAATCAACGTCACGCCAACCCTCTAATTAGCCTCATGGCAATTTCCATAGGTCTTCAACTTATCATGTGGAAGTCAATGTGAATGGGGTAGTCTCGTTGGGTGGGCTGTTTGCATGAAGTCCAGGTACTCTTCACGAACAAACTTCCTTCTTTACAACCTGTATTATAGACCAGGGAAAGTACTAGTGAAGTACTGATTTTCTACACATACAAGCCTTATGCGAGATGTCATCACCGCTCGCGCCGGAGCGATGGCACCCACTCCAACCCCACACATCCGATTCCATGCATGTAGATGTCATCACAATCCTCTTTGGTTTTAATGTTTTTACAAGTACGTGAACGGCGCCGACATGCCGGTAATGTTCTGAATGGACTTCACGTAAAAGTTGCAAAAATGAACGAAATTGCGAAACCCCGCGTTTTGTCTTTTGCACCGGCCGCTCCTTGACGGCCTCAACTTTGTTTGTCGAGATGGAGAGCTTTCCACCACAACCGATTTAGCCAAGGTACTCCATCTTTCATAGCTCAAAGAAACATTTCTTAATACGTATCTTCATACCTTCCTCCTTGGAGCGTTATAGAACAAGACGCAGATGTTCCATGTGTTCCCCAAGCGTACGACAGTGAATACGGACATCGTCGAGGTAAACTTTTACGAGCTTGTGCAAAATGTCTTGTAAGATCTCGTTCATCATCCGATGGAAGGTCGATGGAGCATTGAACAATCCAAGAGGCATGGCCACCCAATCCATTGATCCACAAGGAGTTTGAATTGCTTTCTTATGGACATCCTTTTCCCGTACACGAACTTGCCAAAATTCTGATGCTAAATCCAAATCAGTGCAGAAATTTGCGTCTTTTAACTCGTCAAGGGTGTCATCAACATAACGTAACGGGTAGACATCTTTCCGTGCAATTGCGTTCAAGCCTCGGTAGTCCATGCAAAGGCGAAGAGAGCAGTCGGCCTTGCGAACGAACAGAATATTCGAATTGGCGAACCAAATTTTCCTTCGACTTGGTCGTACTAATCGAGCATCAACAACGTTTTAACTGTCGATCTATCTCCTCCCTCTCAACAAACGACAAGCGATCAAGCCTTTGACGCCGCATTGTACTAGTCGTGTCGATCGGGTGATCCCAAAGTAGACTAACATGAGGTTATTCGACCGGTTGAAGAAGCTCCGGGAAATTACTAAACAATATCTACCGTAACTCATCTCGTTGTTGGTCGCTGAGCTCATCCCCAATGTAGAATTCTGATGGAGGTTGCTTTTCAGCGGCCGTCAAATCTACGGTGAAAGATTCTGCAGTCCGGCCCTTAGCTCCAGCTGACTTCCACATCAACTTCTGAACTTTCGTCGACATGAGAATGCACTCGGGTCGTCGTTCCATCACTTGGTTCTCAACCACGGTGCCATCCATTAACGTAGAAGTCGTTTGGTATCAAATATATTTGACGCTTGCCCATCGTCCAACCATGGTAAACCCAACACAATGTCGGCAGCACGCAAATCGCTTACGACGTGGAACGTGAAAGCAAATTCATGCTGAGTGACCGTGAAAGAGATGCCATACACCTTTGTCGACTCATCTCGTTGGCCATCAACAAGTTGCACAAATGTCTTGGTAGACGACTTACGCATTTGCGAACCGAAAGTAGCAAAGTCTTCCGAAACAAGATCCACCGTCGCAGCGCAATCCACCATCGTTGTTTGTTGTCGCATACCACCTGAAGAAGAAACCGTCAAAGCAATTTGCAGAAGAGGAAGAACTTTGGTGTTGTCCGTAAAACCAAAAAGAGAATCGCTTTGCGCAACTTATTTCTTGGCGATGAAGTACAAATCGTCCGCTGTTGGCACATGTAAATCCTCCGTCGGTGTTACAATTGTAATTGAAAATGTTTACAACATGTACCGCATGCGCCGGTTTACACCAAATACCGTATGCGCCGGTTGCTGTCTCTGGCCCTCCCAACTATGCCATACCAGAAACTTACAAGTCAGGGCTAGACCGTTAACCACCTAAATCCAACCTCTCCAAGGGTGTTGGGGCGTTTTACTTCCCCCCGGGGAGGGTGCGATGCAGGGTGAGGACGGTGTGCAATAAGGGGCGTGCGCATGTGTAGTGTGCGGAGGCGCGGCGAGAGGTCGTGTGTGATTTGATGCCGTATACAAGTAGGAGATGATGTAGCCATTGGACAGTGTGCGTGTGAAGTTGTGCGAGTATGCGAGACATGTGTCGAGTCGCGCTTAGGAGATGAGTGTGTCTAGAAGGTCGGTGCGGAGGGTGAGGAGAGAGGTGAGACTTGCGATGGTGGATGAGTGCGGTGTACCCGTGCGGCTCATGACGATGGGGAGGATGTCAACCTCGGTACCTCGCCAGTAGTTGCGGATGGCAATTGCGAGGGGTGTGTATTTGGCTCTAATCAAGTCGGCTGTTTGGGAGAGGTTGTGGTCGGTGCAGTACTTCCACTCCCTTATCTGAATTTTCTTAATTGATGAGTATCGGCGGCGGCCGTTTGTGTGACCGACGAATCGAGGTTCGAGGAGGCGGATGAAATCGAGTTTGTGCGCCGGGGGTCGTAGCGCAAGGGTGAGAATCTCAGGGGGGAGGATGGCGGGGGACGAGGTTAGGGAGTCGGGCGAGAGACCTTCGTAAGCAGCAACAAGGCGGGTAGGCATGTGGGTGGGGTGAGGGCGGTGACAGTCAAGGGGGGTGTGGGTGGGAGTGGGGGAGGTGAATGACTTGATGGGCTTGTTACCGAAGTATGGAGTGATGGTCTCCCAGCGACTGCCGTTGTGGCGTTCCAGTAGGGAGAGTAGAAGTTGTAGAGCGTTGTTGTGGCGGTCCTGTCTTAGGCCATACATGGTTGGGCAGTATCCGGCCATGTGGCCGTTGCTGGTGAATTGGCCACGCATGGGGCAGCGCAGGGTGGGGTTGTGTGCGAGGAGGGGGTGTTGTGGACTCCCCACATGAATTATTGCTTGTGGGTGAATTGGATGTTGGTGAGTGTTGTGTGTTTTTGTGGAAAGTGAAGTCCGCACCGTCCTTCTCGGCGCGGGCGAGGAGGGCACCGTGCTTGGATGTTTGTGAGAGGTGTGTGTGTGTGTGTGTGTGTGTTTGGTGCTGTGGGTGTGAGCGTCAGTTTTGAGGTTGGTGTATTTGTGGGGTACGGGTTCCCCTAGGGTTTGTGGAATGAGGGTGTATAGCAAGGTCCAGTGGCCTATCGACACGTCTGAGCATGTGGTGTATGTAGTGTCGGGTGGGTATCCGTCTGCAGCATGGTTAGCAAGTGCGTCTGCGAGGTCGTGTCCTAGTGAGTGGTTGTGGGCTTTAATTTTGCCGAGGTGTGTGCGGATGCTTGCGTCGCCGCGGGTTTTGGAGGGTGTGTGTGATGGAGAGGAGCGTGTCGCGGTGGATGTTGTGCTTGTAAGCGGGTGGGCAGTTTAAGTAGCCTTGTATGAGGCGGGGGGGGCACGCACTATCTGTAAGGAGATGGGTATGGCCTAGTTGGAGACCTATGTCTATGCCTGCTAGTTCAGCGCGATTGATGGTGTGCGAGGGAGTGGCAGAGGTCACCAGAATTTTGATGCGGGTGTCCGAGGCGGAGTGGGCGGCGGCTGCTCCTAGGGGGGAGGAGCCTCCCTTTCTGGAACCGTCCGTGTATACAAAGTACTGCTAGTTCCGAGCAAGAATTCCTCTGATGGGGGAGTATGTTAGGCTCATGCGTTCCTAGAGGGGGTAGGTGAGGGGGTGTTAGGGGTTGGGGGGGAAGATGGTAGATGCATGCTTTGTGTGATGAGTATGTGTCGGTGAGGTGTGGAGGTGGGATGGCGACTGTGGGGTTGGGGAGGTGCGTGTCGTAGATAGACTCGAGTGTGTTGTGTAGTGCGGTCGTGGCTGTGTGTGAGGGTAGGGTGGAGAGTGCGAGGGGGTTGGCGACGATGTAGATGTCTATCATCCAGCGTGTGCCGAATGGGGTAGGGGTGGGGTGGCCTGTGTGTTGGTCGGGGGGTAGGAAGGTGTTTGCGTCGTTGGGGAGGGTGTAGAGGTGGTGGGTGTATGGGGAGTTGATGTATTTGGAGTGGCGGTATGGTGTGTGTTCCCTTCGGGGGAGTATGAGGATGGTTGCGCTGGGTGTTTGGGAGGCTGTGAGGTGTGCGCGGGTGATTGCGTGTTCCATGGCGCGGCGCATGCATTCGTGGTCGTATTCTGGGTTGGCGATGTTGGTGCCGTGCCATGTGTGTGGGGCATTGCTGCCGCTTGATGAGAAGGCTATGTCTACGGGGTATAGTGAGTGGTAGGTGTGAGAGTGGAGTGATTTATTGAGGGGGTTCGGTGTTACATTAGGTGTAAGTGGAAGCGGACATTCCAAATCCACCAACCAAAGTTGTACATGCCAAGGTGTAGGTGCGACTTTCTCCTGAAGTGTAGCATTCGAAGACGAATGTAGAGTAAGCAATAGCATGCGGGCATGAATTTCATTGTGCAACTTCCAGTTCGTGAAGTCGAACATGGTTGTCGAACTTTGCCCGCTTGGGAATAACGAAAATGGCGAGATATGTGGATTTTAAAGTTGTGCGCCAACATTCTAAGAAATGTTGTCCGATTTTCTCCGGGACCTCTTGAGGTGGGTTAATAAAATTTGTCTCACCAAACAATTCTCTCGCCATAATTGAGTCGCTTAGAGGACAATGAGGCAAGCCTTCGTGCACATTCAACCACTCCACATCATCACTGTCGAAGGGTTACACGGAAATGCCATCACCGGGAATCGTACTCGGCACCTCCGTGTCCGGAGCCGTACGCCGTAACCAAGTACCGCGCCTAAAAGTCGGTACCCATTGGGGATATATCTCATATATATACCCCCGTACTGCCCGAGCAACGGGCTCCCGCAGTACATCCACTATTGGCGAGATAGTAGGGGCAAGACTCCCCCGGAGTACAACGTACGGATGTGTCCATTATCATGCCCACCACGGGGATCTCACAACAATCACACCCGTCCAAGGTGTAAGAAAATCGGCAAAGCAGGGAGGGCCCACAGACAACAGCCGGTTTCACCCGGTACATGTTGTAAACAATTTCAAGTTTCAAAATTTGAAAGAAAATCGTTAATGCAAAAAGTTAAAGACCGAATCGAAAAGTTTCCAATGAATTGAACGTCGAGGTCTTACACGCCTAGTATTCAACCTTTGCTTACTCTCCTTACCACGTCCGGCTTTACGAATTACATGACCTTCTTCTATCGATGTCGTCTCCACTAAAGGCGATATTAAACTCGAAGGCTCAACTTTCGCAACAGCTAGTGGTGTAGGATGGGTGGTAGAAGTAGTAACCGGCTGCTCTTGTCCATCATCATGGCAGCTTGGTCACCATCAATCTTGCTTGTCCGCGTTGTTCGACGACTCGATATAAAGCATTAGGTACTTAGACACACGATGTCCGGCGTGGTGGCACTTGAAATAAAGTTGCTCATCTCGATGACGTTGTCGTTCCTTAGGCGTAAGTCGCCTTCACGATGGCGTTGAAGTCAAATCGCTCTTTGTTATGCAGTTCACTCTTGTCTTTGCCCTTGCCCTTGCCCTTGCCCTTGCCCTTGCCCTTGCCCTTGCCCTTGCCCTTGCCCTTGCCCTTGCCCTTGCCCTTCCCATTGCCCTTGCCCTTGCCCTTGCCCTTGCCCTTGCCCTTGCCCTTGCCCTTGCCCTTGCCCTTGCCCTTGCCCTTGCCCTTGCCCTTGCCCTTGCCCTTGCCCTTGCCCTTGCCCTTGCCCTTGCCCTTGCCCTTGCCCTTGCCCTTGCCCTTGCCTCGATACTTGTCCTTGTGCATGTCCTCAGGTTTGTCCGGACGAGGTTTTTGTCTCAATTTCCGTTACCATTTCCACCATTGTTCCGAGGTCGCTTCCCGTTACCACGACCTGCACCATTGTCGGGAGTATCGTCTTGAGATTGATCAGCGCGCCCAAATATGGAGAGTCGATCATTAAGCGGTTTAGGAAATTCTGTCCCTCAACCATTGTTGAAGGAGCAGCCGACTTCGCACGCTGCGATATGGCGTGCGTCTTGAGAATAATAAATTGGATGCACATAACGTCGTCGTTCATATCAACACTCCTTCCACACCGAACCTTTACCCCCGGTAAGTGCACATGCCTGAGACATGCACGAGGCCCGCGAGATAGTCGCAACAAGTATGTGAGCGCTTCAGCACCTAAGGTCCGTGACACACATGACTCTCCGTTTTATAGACGACGCTTTATGAACCACTCACGCGCTCTAGACCCGATGTGCCTCCGTCTCCTCGAGGGTGCTACTTCGGCAAACGCACACAGCAACTCACATTACCAATCCTTCCAACATCGCTTGCTGATTATGCTGAATATGGCTATGGATATACACCCCTGAGGGGCTATAGCCCTAACTAACTTTGAACATGACCCTAGCTTCGTGACTAGAATCTCTCCGGGCTCAGATGCTCTAAACTCTCTGCTCGACCAACGGGGCATTAGCATGACGGCACGTCTTTTCCTAAGGCTACTACAACCCCAGTTGGTTAACGAACGGATAGATAACTACTTATAACGTAACCTCAGTGCTTATGGGGCGCAAAACGATGAGCTAGTTCCACCCCACCCTTACATCGTCCATGAAAGCCTCCTTAATGGCAGCGTCACTGGCTAACCTCCACTCTAGCCGCCAAGTACGATGGTATAACATAAGCCGATTGTGCTTCCTATGCCTCCCTTGCTTGCGTATACCTACATCTACTGACGTTACTTTGAGGCACAACCGCCTCACGCACCCTAGAGAGGACACCATGACTCTTATCCTCCGTTCTCCCTCCGTCAAGGGCGCGCGTTATGGCGGCCATGTTCCTTTTGTTGCATGTGCGCCATACATCCTCTCCATGCTTGAGCATGTTGCGCTTTCCACACGAGCAAAACCTACCCCGGATGCTTGCTTTCAAGCTATTAGCTCCGACATTCTCGGTCGTATCTAACACAAAGGCCCGGATGGGTGTTAATTGGCTTTTGGGTGCAATCAATCAATTTTCGAGCTTTTTTCACACTCCTCCACAAAAGTCCGGACAAGATTTCGCACCTTCGCAAGTATAAAATGTAACCATGCGTCGATTTTATTGACAAATCTCCTGACATCCTAGGCAATGCTTTTGCGCACAAAATGGATTGCGCCGACAACTACGAGGGGTAAATTCGAGCACTGCCGGGCTTGTGTACCTGGGGTTGTCGCGCCCGCACCCGTGCGGCACGCTCTTTCAAACTGTCGCCGTCTTGGTTTGACGAAAAAAGTAGCGGGCGCACAACGCCGCAATATAAATTTTGATGCGACGGTCGCGCAAATATAATGCATAGGCGACGGAGGGAGGAGGTGTTGGGCAGGCCGCTGCAGGGGAAACGCGCGAAATCGCGTATGTAGATTTACCACCGATATGCGCACAACCCAAGGGCAAGGCGCTTTCGGCCATAATAATGTTCAAGCAATCATATCATACTCAGATATTGTCAAAAGATTTTTTGACAGGTACCGTTGGACGCATCTTTTCAATGCGCGTCGAGCGCACTTACTCCGAAGTTCAAAAACTCCCAAATCAATTTGCTATTAGCTACCTTAATTTACGAGTTATTCCGGCAAAGCTAAGCCACAGTGCCAAGCAACACACATCGAATTCGGCTCACCTCATGAGGCGATTTGTGCGGGGTTTGTCGATGTATGTTTACCAATTCTTCATTCCTACTGACTTCCGAGCCTAATTCCCGACGCGTGCCACGCGTGGGGCGGGTGTGGTTGGCACACGCACATACCCAAGCATTCCAAACACTACCGTCAACGTGATGCGTCCCAAACGACCAAGTTGGACCTCGCCCCTCCCCTAAGCCAATCGCCCTCGCATATTTACAACGTGCAGTGTTTGTCCAAAACCTGCGTCATGTGCGATTTTGCTCGCTTGCTTTCCAAAAACATCACCCGTGCCAGCGGCGTGAACTTCCGTGCTCTATTCACACACCCGCAAACCAAACCTCGCGCATTGAACACGGCACCCACGCCGCCAAACCCCCTCCAAAAAGCCCCCCAAAATGGGGTTATGTGGAACACAGAGTAACATGCAGCTTGGTATGAGTGCTTCAGCAATGCCCAAGCGTGGCGCTCAGGATGACGTGTGTAGTTCAGACAATTTCCTTGGAATTTATGGGCTTAATTCGACAAACTCCACCGACAACACCCGCTTTAAGCTGAGGTCTAACCACCCCGGATGACGGTTTGCTGCTTGCTTCTCGGCTCTCCTATAATTGGGTGGTATTCGGGTATCGTCGTGCTTGACGTGGTGAGAGGGGAGCGTGTTCTTGACTAGCTTATGCTTAATATAATGCATGTCCGGACTTTTGTGGAGGAGTGTAGATTCATGCGCTCCCCAGCAAAACAAGGCACCACCTCTGCTCTTTAGTAACTCTTCACATGCATTAAAGCACACACACACACACACACACACACACACACACACACACACACACACACACACACACACACACACACACACACACACACACACACACACACACACACACACACACACACACACACACACGCACACACACACACACACACACACACACACACACACACACACACACACACACACACACACACATACACACACACACACACACACACACACACACACACACACACATCTTTATGTCGCTTTCCCCTTCGCCCTCACAATCGAGTTCGACAGCGATCCAAACTTTCTACATTCTACTTGCAGCTCGATTGTCAAATCTCTTGGTTTCATCGACAGATTCAGAGCCCCTTACAATCATCACCATCTTGCAAAAATGGAACGACTTTGGGAAGCACTGGTAGACTCCGACACAGCCATGATGCGCCACAGTGATGCACCATCCTCGCATTGTGGCCTTGCCATGCGCACAGTTGTTTATCTCCGGAATCGCCTTCTGCCGCTTCGGGCCGCACCGGCGGTATTCTTTACACAATTCTCTATGGACAAAAAGCCGACTTGTCTCATCTCAAAGTTTTTGGATGCTCGGCGTACCTTCGGGTAAATAACTAAGGGAGAAACTCTTCCCTAATGCCAAGCGTTGTATGTTCGTCGGCTATTGTGATGATTGCCCCGGCCAAAGGGTCAAGAACCTTATGTGGCGGTTAGCCTCTGAAAGCTAAACGCTAGCACAAATCTGTTCTAGTCTGTCTAGTTCTGTTGTTGCAAGATGGCAATTGAAGTTGTCGAGAGGCAATTGATGAGAGATGTCTCACTGCTGTACTTGGGCAGTAGTTAGTGTAAGAGAACAAAGGAATTGTTAAAAGGTTCTGTCACCTCCCTCTACTGCACTGGGCTTAAATAGGTTTCAGCCCAGACTAATCACGCCTGCAAGCTACGCTTACGTGTCAGGCGTTGGTGCTGCTCAACCGTCGTCATTCGCCTCGAGACGCGGCCTGCCTAGCATTGGGTCTCACGACGCGGCTCCTTCTGCATTGGAGAGCTCGCTCTGGCGCGTCATCTGGCTGGTTAGATTAATTATGCATATCTGTACGTACCGGGAGGTACTGGTCGTACTGTAGCATCAACACCATTACAATATTGTAGTAGCGACGTACCCACGAGTATACGTCCATCCTGTGGAAAAGCACGAATTGATATCCGTAACGAGTACCTGTACAATGTCCTGCAATGTACTGTTGCAGGACTGTACTCGTCACACTCGTACCCTCCCCCTCTTGACAGATCAATGAGGCCGCCGCGAGGCAGACCTCCGTGGTTCTTGGCTCCTTTACTGAAGCAGTTACTGGGACTCAGGAATGCGCGCTGGGTGAGCGTGCATGAAGTCAATGTACGCCTGAGTCTTGGCGAACTTGCGCCATTGGGGCGTCTCCAAGAAATCTTGTAACGCAATTGTTCGATGCACCTCGTTCAACCGGTGCCAGACAGGTGGAATGTCGTCATCACTGAAGTGCGTCATGAAGAGCAAATATTTGCCTCGTCGCCCAGGTAGCGACTTGATGCACACAGTAGAAATGTGTGAGACGTCAAACTCCTCATCGTCTCCTTCAGGTACAGTCACAGGAACAGCTGGTCGTAGTGGAGCAGTAGAGCAGGGTCGTAAGTTATTAACGTGGAACACAGGGTGTAAGCGTACTGTCGCTGGTAGTTTCAATCTGTAACTGTGTTTTCCAATCTGCTCCTCCACTGAAAAAGGGCCGAGCTGTCTGTCTCTGAGTTTCCTGTTCGGTTGTCCTCGTAGAAAAAGATTTGCTGTGACGACTGACACCTTGTCTCCCTTAGCGAAGTGTGGCGCTGTAGACGGTTCTGTGCGTGCTTGCATCTCGTCCTTATGTAGCTGTAACACTGAGCGTACCAAGCTGTGTACTTCCTGTAACAATCTTAACCGTTCTGTTGCGTCTTGCGAAATTGGAATTGATGGTCGCATGCTGAAGAGTAGGTCAGGAGGCTCCTCAGGAGAAAAGCCAAAGTTAGCCTCGAACGGCGTGTGCTCAATTCCGAGTGCACGCGAAGCGTTGTACGCAAACTCCACTTGAGGTAAAAGTGTCGACCAGTTGGAGCCATCATAGCAACAGAAGCAACGAAGAAGCTGCTGAAACGTGATGTTCACGCGCTCTGTCAGTCCATCTGTTTCTGGGTGTCGGCTGGTAGACATGTTCAGTCGCGTTCCAAGGCGTCTCCAAAGTGTCTGCCAGAAAGCGCTGACAAATTTCGGGTCGCGGTCGCTGATCAGCACACGGGGTAGTCCATGTAAGCGGTAGACTCCCTGTAAAAACAAAGTAGCAGTTTCTTCGGCAGTAATCGACTCTGTACATGGCAGAAAATGGGCCATTCGAGTTAGATGGTCTACTACAATCAGCACACTGTTAAAGCCGTTGCTCTCAGGCAAGTGTGTCAGGTAGTCAAGACCAACTGTGTGCCACGGTCTGGGTGGAACAGGTAATGGGTAAAGAGTCGCAGCCATCTGCGGTCGAATCTTCGCTCGTCGGCACACGACGCAGCGTTCACAAAAATCTTTCACGTCTTGGCGGATTCGTTTCCACCAGAATCTGTCGAGTGCTTTAGCAAGAGTGCTAGCAACTCCTCTGTGAATAGCTGACGAACTTTCGTGCAGCTCTGTGATCAATCTCAGTCGGAGCTCAGAGTTCTGTGGAATACAGAGGCGATTGAGACGCCAAAAGTACCCGTCTCTGGCTTCTATCCGGCTGTCTCTTGTCCACTCACCATCGTCCCCATAAAACGAATCTCGTGAGAACCCCTCGCGAATGAGATCAGCGAACTCAGGGCTCAGCTGCAACGCGTCAACAGTCAGTAAATTTAACTGTGCGTCTTCAAACAGCAGCTGGGACTTCCGTCGTAATTCTCGATCTGACGGAACCTCGCCATCCCAAAATAAGGGTTCTGTGGCCTGAGGTACGAAGTCTGGACGCCGGCTTAACGGGTCAGCTTCGTTCAGAGCTCCCTTGCGATATGCAAGTGTCATCGAGCCCACAAACGGTTGCAAATCCCGCAGGTATCTTGCTTGCCGCTTGTTCAGCCTGTTGTTCGGTTGCCTGAGCAGATGTCGCAGTGTGTCGTGGTCTGTTACGACAAGGAACTTAGAACAGCCTTCAAGATAGCACCTCCAATGCTTGACAGCTTCGCATACGGCCAAAGCTTCTAAGTCGTACGCAGAGTAAGTGTTACCACGCTCAGCTGGATTCAGCTTACGCGCCCAGTAAGAGACTGGTTGAAGACCGCCTCCTTGGTCTTGCAACAGGACTGCTGCAATCCCCACTGTTGAAGCATCTGTAGCTACGGTGAACGTCGCGTCCGAGCTGACCTCCGGAAGGATCAGGCATGGCGCGGAAATGAGCCGTAACTTGAGAGTCTCGAAGGCTTCCAAACAGGCAGGCGTCAGCGTAACCTTCTGTGGCTGGGACTTCCGCAGTAAGTCCGTCAATGGAGCCGTAAGGTCGCTAAAATGGTGTATAAATCTCGCATAGAAGTTGCAGAACTGTACGAAACTGCGAACCTCCTTCTGCGTCTTGGGCACTGGCCAGTCTGCAACGGCCTCGACTTTCTTTGTGGAAACCGAAATTTTCCCGGCTGACACAGTGTAGCCCAAATACTCCATTTCTTGCAATCCGAAGAAGCATTTCTTAAGGCGTAATTTCAGCCCTTCCTCCTTGAATCGCTGTAGCACTAGACGCAGGTGTTCCAGGTGCTCTTCCAGAGTTCGACTGTAGATACAGACGTCGTCCAGGTAGACTGTCACGAACTTATGTAAAAAGTCGCGAAGAATGTCGTTCATCATCCTTTGAAATGTAGCTGGTGCATTGCACAGTCCAAACGGCATGGCGACCCATTCCATTAAGCCATCAGGGGTCTGAAAAGCCGTCTTGTGAACGTCTTGATCACGCACTCGAACTTGCCAGAATCCAGAAGCGAGGTCGAGGTGTGTGTAAAAATTCGCGTCCTTAAGTTCGTCCAGGGTGTCATCCACACGCGGTAGCGGGTAAGCATCTTTACGCGTAACCTCGTTAAGACCGCGGTAGTCAATACACAGACGTAGCGAGCCATCAGCCTTTCGCACAAAAAGAATTGGCGAGCCGAACTCACTGTAGCTGGGTCGTATCAAACCAGCTTCCACCGCGTCTTTAAGCTGTCGATTAAGCTCAGCGCGCTCTGCGGGTGACAATCTGTTCAGACGTTGACGTCGCATCGGGCCAGTTGTGTCAATGGGGTGATCCCACTGTCGGCTTACTGGCGGAGAGTCGACAGGTTGCAGTAACTCCGGGAAGTCTTCAAAAAGTAACGACCGGAAGTTGTCACGTTGTTCTGCTGTTAGTTCCTCTCCAGTGTGAAAGTCCGTTGATTGGTCGGCAGCTGACGTAAGTTCAATGACGTAAAAATCAGCATGACGTCCTCTGCTGCGGCGCGTCTTGCGCATGAGCTTCTGAACTTTCGTAGATGACAGTAGCAGACACTCAGGGCGTCGTTCCTCGAGTGTAGTCTCCACAGCTGTACCGTCCATCAGTGTAAAAATTCTGGTTGTACCAAATTGTAAAGAGGCCTGTTCGTCATCAAGCCATGGTAAACCCAGGATTAAATCAGCTGTACGTAAATCACGTAAGACGAAGAAAGTCCGTTGAAACTCGTGTCGAGCCAGCTCAAAAGTGACGTCGCAGACTGTCGTAGAAGTCACTCGTTGTCCATTAGCGAGTCGAACTGGAGTTTTACTCGCAGACTTCCGAGTCTGTAAAGCAAAGCGTCGTACAAAGTCCTCTGACACAAAATCAAGTGTCGCAGCGCAGTCCACTAATCCAGAAATTTGGTGTCCGCCATCAGGAGTTTTCACAGTCAGCTCAGTTCGAATTAACGGGCGAGCTTCCGTGAGGTCGGTCAGTAGTGCTGTAGCTGGCGAGGAAAATTGTTGCAGCGTAGCGATGGACTGTCCCGAGTCGTCTGTTGGTACAGGTACCGAGTCGGGTTGATCAGGTGCTGTAGATTCCGGTGAGTCGTAAAAAGCACAATCTGCGTCGACTAACCACAGCTGTACATGCCAAGGGGCTGGAGCAACCACCTCCTGTTGCGTTGGGTTCTCCAGTGACTGACGTGTAAAAAGCTGTGTCCTTGCTGGGAATTCTTGATAAAGTTTCCACTGCTTAGTCACCTGAGTAAATTTCGCCCACTTCGGTAGTACAAATACAGCCATCGTAGATGTCGGAGATGTTCGACGACAATCCTCAAAATGCTGCGCAATCTGCTCAGCTAACTCCCAGGGTGGGTTGATGAACACCCGTTCTCCTGTCAAATCTCTGTCTAGAATCGAGTCACTCGGCGAACAGTGAGGTAAGTCACCGTGCGAGTTCAGACCTTCATCATCAGCACATCCTTCCAACGTGAAGTTGAATCGTGCATGCAGAGGGTCAAAGACTGAGTCAACCAGTTTCCAATCAACTGAACGTCTGGTTACAGTTTTACGACTCTGTCTCTGCTTAATCTGACGACGACGACCTGCTACTTGCGTTACATGTGTCGCAACTGTAGTCGATGGAGATGCCGAAGGTGTATCGACGACCTCTGTCGCTAACAGTGTCTCAGAATGAACAGTAGATGTAGCCGGCTGCTCCAGTTCATTTGTAGAACAGCCTTGCCACCATCATTGCTTCTTAGGTTGCATCGGTGCCTTGCCTTTGAACTCCGGGCATTGGAACAAACGATGTCCCTTCTTGTGGCACTTGAAGCAGAGTCCCTCGTCCATGTGTCGCTTGCGCTCCTCAGCTGTCATCGCGTTTGCAAGCGAATTAAAATCTTCACGACCAGATGTCTGACCGCGTCCACCATTGTTTCCACCTCCACGTCCACGTCCGCGGCCACGTCCACGGCCACCCTTGTTACGTTTCCAGACGTTAGAGGCTTCCTCAAGAGGGTCCTCAATGTTACGCTTGCGTGTAGGCTGGGCAGATGGTCCAGCAGCAGACCTCGCATTGCCCAGTTCCGGCGAATCTGTCACGACGTTATTCAAAAAGTTTTGCAGCTCCACTAGCGTAGTCCGGTATCCTAGTTGAGCTCGGTGTGACTTAGCCAGTTTCTTGAGCGCATCGCTTGCTAGGCCATTAATGAAGCGTACACACTGCACTTCAGCTGTCAGGTCTTGACGAGACCGACGTAAGTAGTCGTTGTACTGTTTAGTGTAAAGCGCGTAACTCATCGTGTTGCTCTGCGTAAAGTTCATCAAAGCGTTAATCGCATCGTCCTGAATGTTCGGAAGAAACGTCGACTTGCGTAACTCCTCAACAAGCTCGTTGTACGTAGACGGAATTGGAGGCTGATTTTTCCGGTTCAACCATCATCCACCAAGGTGTCCAGAAAACTGTGAAGTAACCCAGAACACTGCATCGTACGAGTTAGCCGTAATTCCAAGCATTATAAAACGCTGAGGCTGCGCTTCAAGCCAATCCTCCAGAACATTAGGTACCAGCCCATTCTGGTACGGTGAAGTAATAGCAGCCTTACGCTGAGTCTCCGTGAGAGTCACAGATAGTCCAGCCAAGTTGTGGGTAGGCATCGGCATTCCCACTCGTAAATCTGTAGGCCCTACTCCAGTCAGTCGGTTGATGTGTCCAACAGTCAGCAGCCAGACAGAACCAGAGTCGACCGTCGTAAACCGGGGGTACATGTGGAACTGTCTCGGGATAGACGTGTCGTCTTGCATGACTGGAACATGTTGTGTCATTGCTCGATAAAAAGATTCCCACTGAGCCACGTAACCAAAGTGAAGTAATTCACTCTTGTGCTTCTTAGCACGAAGTAACCCAGTCTGTGCAGGCGTAAGTGTCAGACCGTCAATGTTGATGGATTCCGGGACGACGTAAGTGCCATCCGGATTAACTGTCGACTGTTCCAAAACAGCCTGCTCGACCTGAGCAGGTGTACGTAAGTTGCTCGTAGCAAACAGGACAGGAATAGACGCCGAGTACACGTAAACAAGCTGTCGTCCTTGAGGTAGTGTAACGTTAACAGGTTCACCACTTAACAGCGTCAAATCATCCGATGTCAGAACAAGACCGGTCTCCTCGTGTAATTCGCGAATAGCAGCGTCGACAGGCTCTTCATTAGGTAAGACAGAGCCAGCTGGGAACCAAGTTTTACCAGAACGAGGCTCACGCTGAAACACCAACTTCAAATCCGACGATTTAGTTCCTCCGACGTGAATTATCAAAACCACGTAATGTCCGGGTCCTAGAGAAGCCATCTCAACTCAATCAAACAACGTCGAGCAGATCAACAAGCAACGAAAGCGTGCTTCGACCAAAGTGCTCCGAAACCAGTGTGGCGGTTAGCCTCTGAAAGCTAAACGCTAGCACAAATCTGTTCTAGTCTGTCTAGTTCTGTTGTTGCAAGATGGCAATTGAAGTTGTCGAGAGGCAATTGATGAGAGATGTCTCACTGCTGTACTTGGGCAGTAGTTAGTGTAAGAGAACAAAGGAATTGTTAAAAGGTTCTGTCACCTCCCTCTACTGCACTGGGCTTAAATAGGTTTCAGCCCAGACTAATCACGCCTGCAAGCTACGCTTACGTGTCAGGCGTTGGTGCTGCTCAACCGTCGTCATTCGCCTCGAGACGCGGCCTGCCTAGCATTGGGTCTCACGACGCGGCTCCTTCTGCATTGGAGAGCTCGCTCTGGCGCGTCATCTGGCTGGTTAGATTAATTATGCATATCTGTACGTACCGGGAGGTACTGGTCGTACTGTAGCATCAACACCATTACAATATTGCAGTAGCGACGTACCCACGAGTATACGTCCATCCTGTGGAAAAGCACGAATTGATATCCGTAACGAGTACCTGTACAATGTCCTGCAATGTACTGTTGCAGGACTGTACTCGTCACACTTACCAGTGGTTGACTCTTACGTAATGTTCACGTTGCCAAAATCGAAACAAGCCATGTCCACTCAGCCACTCCATTGGTTGCTCCAACACTCGCCCCAGAACAAACCCCAGTCGTTGCGTTCGCATTCGCTGCTCCAACCAGCAATCCCTTTGCTACTCTTGACCCCAACCCAGAAAACGATGAATTCGCTGCTACCATATGCTCGGACACATCCAAGCCAACTTCAACCCCCACCCACCCGGCATCAACACCGGTCTTCGCATTCCGTTTTCGCTGCTGCCACGCGTGTTCAACGAGAGGGATGGATTAGCACCACCTTTGAGAAACACAACTTCCCCCGCGTCAACATCCCGAACCCCTAGCATAACTCTTCAACATTCCACCTCCCCTACTCGCCGGCAACGCAAGTTCATGTTCCCGTTGACTTCAAGCACGGAGTCTCTAGCAAAAACGTCTCAGAATGGAAAATTGACATCCGGTCCGAACTGACTTCCCTCCATGACAAAGGCAGTTTCCGCATTGCGAGTCTCCCCCTCGGCCGCAATGCTTTTTGGCAACAAGTGGGATTTTAAAGTCAAGTCCAACCCTTGTGGGTCAATGAACCGCTTCAAGGCCCGTCTCGTCGCCCAAAGCTTTTTAGCAACGTCCCGGTGTCGACTACTCACACATATTCTCCCCAATTGTTAAGTTCAGCACACTCCAAACTGTCCTCGCCCTCATGGCAGCTCGCGGCATGCATGCTCACTCCGCCGACATATAAGCCGCGTCTCTCAATGCGGACCTCCAAGAAGAGATCATAATGCGACAACCCAAGGGAGTTGAGGATGGCCATGCCCGTGTCATGAGACTCCCTAAACGCATATCTGGTATTAAACAAGCCTCTCGTGAGTGGTACTTCCTCTTCCATACCACCCTCACATCCCGCATGAGCCCCAAGTGTTCCATCTCCGACACCAATATGCACTCCATAAGCAACGCATCCGTCAGCGATTCAGCATGAATGTGTTTGGATATGTCACCTCGATCATGGGCATGGACATCACCTGCGATCTCGTGGGCGCTACATTTTGTCTCTCCCAAGAATATTGCACAAAAGAACTCTTTGAGATGTATGGGATGCTGTTAGAGTTGGGAACGGATAGTTACACGGAGGTCGTGCCGGCCCCACAGGGGGGCCGGCTTTGGTGACTAGAGAAGTGGGAAGAGAGAGATGGCGGCCGGCTAAGGCACCGGCAGGGCCGGCCGACCGCCACAAAAAGGGAATAGAGTACCGCTAATAGCATAACACTAAGTACTAGAATGACAAATAGCTACCTTGTACATAAGTATTATGCAACGGGATGCTAGTGCTAACACCCCCCCTCAAGGCAGCCGAGGTCTCGACGTCGTCCTAGCTTGCGTTGAGGAAGGTGTCATCTTGGTCGAAGGTTTAGTGCTTTAGCGTGTGCCTCAAGCCGGGTAGGTGTAGCGACATGCGCTCACAAGAACGTGCCGCTACCGGCGAGTTGCCGATATGAAGCGGTTCCAAATGTACTGCGTAATGTACTATTCTGACATGTAGCGGGAAAAACTGTCCCCGGGCGAATTAGCCCACGCGTGAGAGCGACCGGCGAGGAAGAAGCAAAGCCAACAAGGCCGTTAGGAGCGTGTAGGCACGCAAAAAAATTAGACGGGCGCTCGTGTTGACTCCCCCTTTTCGCCGTGGGAAAGTTAAGCTCCTCGCTAAGTAAGGTGAGCGTGGCGGCATTGCCTCGGGAAAAAACAATAACAATACTAATTAAAGTACGCACGGGCCGAATTTTCGCGGGTCGGTCTGAAAAACCAGATCCGGTCGAGAGCATCGGTAGGCTGAAGGCTAGGTGAGACAGAAAGCTGGTGGGGCGAACATGGCGCCGGGCCCTTTACACACGCTCTTCTCCTTTATACGTGGGAGATGGTAGGATAGTCGTGGACAACCAGCTCGAAGGCGAAGCGTGGGGTCGGTGGGACGATGAATTACTAGCGCGGCACCGAACGCTTTACACACGCTCTACTCCTTTTTACGTGGGAGTAGGTAGGACTAGCGTGGCGCCGAGCGCTTTACACACGCTCTTCTCTAGTGTAACTTGGTGGAGGGCCCATAACCTGTTAGAGTTGGGAACGGATAGTTCCACGGAGGTCGTGCCGGCCCCACATGGGGGCCGGCTTTTGTGACTAGAGAAGTGGGAAGCGAGAGATGGCGGCCGGCGAAGGCACCGGCAGGGCCGGCCGACCGCCACTTATAGGGAATAGAGTACCGCTAATAGCATAACACTAAGTACTAGAATGACAAATAGCTACCTTGTACATAAGTATTATGCAACGGGATGCTAGTGCTAACACATGCTCGACAGCAACTTTTCAGCTCTCCCGATGTCCCCCACTCACGATCACGACGTCTACAACGCCTCCCCTTCGGACAAGGCCCCTTCTTTCGCCCGTCGATCACGAAACCTTCCGTGCCATTCTTGATACCGTCAACTTTTGTTGCATGTGAACACGTCCGGATATCGCTTTCGCCATCAACGTTATTAGCCGTCACTAGACTGCAGTATTGCACCCCTTCGAATCTTTTAAGCAACTCAAGCGCCTCTCGCGATACCTCAACGGCACACGGTCCTGTGGCATCACGTATGACTTATGCGCCCCGCACCTCGGTAGAACCATGACGGTCTTCTCGGACTTGGAATGGGCAGCTGACACAACCACACATCGCTCTCAGTCCGGGGAGGCGGTCATGCTCAACGACGGTACGATTAGTTGAACCTGCAAGCAGCATGACGTTGTCGCCATGTCCACTATAGAGACCGACTATGTTGCCCTTAGTTATTGGGGGAGGTGCGGCGATAATTCATGCAATGTCTTTCTGTTGGTCTTCATGGTACTTTTGGTTTCTATCTTCGCGACGCTTTGCAAGCGGGCAGTGCTGATGTTGTGCCATGGCTTCATGTTCCTGGGGCTTAGGTTTTTTCCACCTTTCTTCTTTTTGCCTGGTGGTCTCCACTGCTTTTTATGTAAGAAATTTATCAATGTCAAGCGAAATGTTTGGAGGGGCGGGGAAATTAATCAGCATTGCCCTATGTGGGCCAGGAGGGCAGTGCCGATGGTGTGGCATGCCTCCCTGTTCCTTGGGCTAGGCCTGTGGGGTTTTGTCCTCCTTATTTTGTCCTTTTCGATTTGTGGTTTCCACTGCTTTTTCTTGTAAGGAAGCTTTTTCTTACGTGGGATTGGATGACATATATTGTAAACATGAAATATACTTCCTTACATTGAGTTACAGTAAAGTACTTACAAATAAACGATTACAAGCACCGTACAACTCATCGATGGTTATCCTGCCTGATGCATCTGGGTTTATCCGCTGAGTGACGTACCACTGGCAGTTGACATTTGACACCTTTGCCAGCTTGGTTGTGCATTCGTACCACCGCGTTCATGATATAATATCTGTCGCAGATGTCTCTATTTGGTACCAATTTACAGGCGATCGGATGGTAGTACTGTACAAGTAAACGAACACGCGCCGTCCATTTGCTGAAACCTGCAACAGGTTCCCGGAAAGCTGTCGATATAAGAATGCGCGCATGCACCCTGCTGTGTTCGCATAAAACAGCGAAGAAAACACAGTTTCCAAACACAACTCTTCCTTTACCTCACCTGCTTCCACGGAAAGCCTTGTAGTAGTCGATTTCGCCGCTCACTAATATAGCTTCCTTATAAACTCGTGAGCGACATTCAAGCTGCAACAACCTCTACGAATTCCTGACCTCTGGAGCTTACCAAATCAATAGCTTTAGTCAGTTTCGGTGCGTCCGGTGCGCTTCGTCGGTTACAGTCTGTGTATTCTATCTGCGCGAACGCGAACATGTCTCGTGACAACCCCAATACCTACATGACGGAGACTCGCCGCGGTTCACCTATCGTAAACAGTGCCCCGCCGTCCTTGCCGTCTAGTGAATCTTCGAAACTTCACAAGGTCGAGAGTGATGGAAGCATGCAGAGCAACGCTACAGCAACTGTAAACTGCGACCCACCTGGCGGGGCAATGTCTTCGGATGAAAAACCTGCCCCTCCCTCTAACGGTCGCGGTCGAGGTACACCCCGTAAAAAAGGTGTTCCGTGGACGGAGGAGGAACACCGCTTGTTCCTGTTGGGCCTCCAGAAGCTCGGCCGGGGGGACTGGCGTGGAATCAGCTGGCATTTTGTCCGCACTAGGTCCCCGACGCAGGTGGCTTCTCACGCGCAGAAGCACTTCCTGCGTCAAACCAACTCAAGCAAGCGGAAGAAACGCACCAGTCTTTTCGACATCGTAGCAGCCGACAATACCGACGATGCTGTGGTACTGCCACCGCGCAAGAAGGCTCAGCGGTTTCACCCTTCTGATGTAGGGTCAGAAGATGAGCAACATTCAGCATCGTCTCAGTCTATGTCGCGTGGCTCCCCGCGAGTGAAGGGTACGTCGGCGCATCCGTTTGAAACAACTTCCCTGCCCCCCGCGTTCACTACTCTCGCGTCAACTGCGTCTGCCACGCATCCTGCGCTATCTTCCCGATACGGCTACTTCCCCGGTTCCGATTCGAGGATGGCTTCCCTGTATTCTCTGTTTCCAATGGGCCTCCATCCTGGCGCCTGTCAGTCTGCTTCCCTTCTGTCGCTCGCATACAGCGGCGGCTACGGGGCTTTTGCTCCCGGTCTCCGAGTGGCCCCGTTGGAACAGCAGCACTACCCTGTGTCGTCTGGTTCTGCTCTCACGGCCGACGACGTGAAGACTCTCAACCAGTTGTATTCTCGGCTCGGATCTAGCTCCCATTCTGCACCCCCCTATCCGCGTCGCCCGTTTCCGATTCCTGAGTCAAAGCTCCACCGGCCAGTGGCGTCCCTAGGATGCATGCAGAGAAGGCTCACGCCTCTGGGTCTTTATGGTATCTCCGACGACCGCTGAAGATAACGTTTGTGGTCGAAGATTCGCCGTACTCTGCCCTCCTCTTGTTCTGAATCCACTGGGCAACGAGTCGTGTACCACCACCGCTTTCCTGTATCAAGATTCCAGCAGTTTCAAGTTTTATGAGTGTGCCAGAATTTTTCTCAATTTTCAAGTGCTGGGCAGCCCAGTTTGCGCCGTTTCCGGGTTTATGAAGGAATTCTGGTTTGTATTATCTCGATTTTGATGACGTGACGTAATCCTACTCACCGGCAAATTCCGAGCTTCCGATTGACATCAGACTAGACAGCAACCAACTATATGTAGACAACTCTATGTAGCCACTGAGTCATGTCGTAGTAGCCGGGTTAGAGCTTAGGCAGTCCTGGAACGGACTGAAAATAATTTACTATCTACTTGTTGCTATGTAATAATATCTTTTGTTTTTATGGCATGGAGAATCTTGCCCCAACACAAACAACCATGTTTGACTGGCATCCCTGTCCGAAGGAGTTTAAAATACCTTTAGAGACCGAGCGATGCGACGAACATGTGCAATACCTTAAAACACTTCAGCAGGCAGCGTCATCCAGTCCGAATTAAAGCTGCACGGTACTCAACCACTCGCTGCAACCCTCGTAGCGGCCTCGCCAACTCATATCACCTAAACCAGTCGGGGTCGTGGCTCTCCTAGCTATACGGGACGCTGTTTAGCGACGTATATCTACGTTTCGTGACTATATAAAGCGCTTGGGTGTGTTTCGTGCGAGTTAATCCCCTTAGGTTCGTCCGACGTCAGAGAAATTTTGTACTGTGAAGACTTCACTTGTCCTGTAACATGGTGCGGCTCTAAACTCCACTTGTGCTAGCGGCCGTGTGGACGCAGAAACTAGCGTAATGTTCTTAGTCGTGGTTGTTGTTTCTCGTCTCTACCGTCGAATGACTGTGTCTGCCACCGAGCCGTGAGTAACGCCTACGCCATTGCTTTTACCCGGACGAGGGCAACAACTTCAGTGACTGACTTGCGTCGCTCATTGTCTTCACTGACGACCAGGACCATGAAATGGGGATATTACATAGGAGCTGAATACATAGACAGGAGCCGGTATCAGCGGAATGACCGCAATACACACCTCCACAAACGTCCGGAGAAGACTTCGCACTTTCACAAATTAAAAATGTAATCATCCGTTGAATTTATTGACAAACTTCCTGATATCCTAGGCAATAAAATGTCGCCCAATTTTTGGCGCCCAAGATGGAATATGCCGACAAGTACGAGGGGCGAATTCGAGCACTACCGGGCTTATGTACTTGGGGTTATCGCACCCGCACCCGTGCGGCACGCTCTTTCCAACAATCGCCGTGCCGGTTAGGCACATCCCCTCAATGTAAAGGCTTATTATGCGACGGTCGCCTAAATATAATGCATAGGCGACGGAGGGAGGAGGTGTTTTGCATGCTGCTGCGGGGGAAACGCACGAAATCGCTTATGTAGACTCACCACCGATATGCGCACAACCCATGGGTAAGCTTCTTTCGGCCACAATGTTCAAATGATCATAACTTACTTAAATAGGGTCATAATGTTTTGGAACATGCACCGTTGGACGCATCTTTTCAATGCGCGTCGAACGGTGCATGTTCGAGAGTTCATACTCCCACAAACGGTTTTTGGTGAATTATTCTAATTTCGACAATAACATGGCAAAGCTGAGCCGCATGGCCAAGCAACACCTGTCGAATTCAGCTCACCTCATGAGGCGATTTGTGCGGAGTTTGTGGACATAAATGTTTACCAATTCCCCATTTCTGCTAATTTCAAGCCTAATTTCCGACGTGTGCCACGCGTGGGGCGGGTGTGGTTGGCACAAGCACACACCCAAGCATTCCAAACACCACCGTCAACGTGATGCGTCCCAAACGGCCAAGTTGGACCTCGCCTTTCACCAAGGCCAATCGCCCTCGCCTATTTATAGCGTGCATAGTTAATCTAAACCTGCGTCATGTGGGTTTTTACTCGGATGCTTTCCAATTACATCACCCGTGCATGTGGCGTGAACTTATGTGCTCTATTATTCACACACCCGCAAACCAAACATCGCGCATTGAACACGGCACCCACGCCTCCAAACCCCCTCGCCTACAAGTCCCCCAAAATGGGGCTATGTGAAACAGGAGTGATGAGCAGCTTGGCTTGAGCAATGCCCAGGCGTGGCGCTTAGAAAGACGTGTGTAGTTTAGATAGTTTCTTAGGAAATTATAGTCTTAATTTGACAAGCTCCACCGACAACACTCGCTTTAACAAGCTCAGGTCTAACCATACTGGATGATAGCTAAGTGCTTGCTCCTAAACTTCGGCGGTACCATTGTGTCGTCGTGTTTGACCTGGTGAGAGGTAGGCGTGTTCTTGACTAGCTTATGCTCAACGTAGTAGTGCATGTCCGAACTTTTGTGGAGAGTAGAAGGGCACTGTTGGCTGAAGTCCGCACGATAGAATTCCCCGGAAACAATTCCCGAATGTATTGAGGGCTTACTAAGCGGAATATTGATGGTGCACACTACGAGGTGCCACTCTCTTGGCCCTCCGGAAGTCGTGGTGTACATCAAAACTACGGGCACCATGCGCGAACTATATGTTTGCTTAATTGAGAATACTTGTGTTGCGTCCGTGAGATGGAAGGACTTGTCTGATATCATATATTTTTAGATAATTCATTTAATGCTCCTCTTGGTGGCTATGATTATATGGATTTGTGCGCGTGTGTGTGGGGGGGGGGGGGTTGGTCCATGTGTGTGTGTGTGTGTGTGTGTGTGTATGTGTGTGTGTGTATGTGTGTGTGTGTTTGCGTGTGTGTGTGTTTACTACTCTTTCACCCACAAGCAAGAATTCATGTGGGGCGTCCACAACACCCGCCTTCTTACTTACAACCCCACCCTGCGCTGCCCCCTATGTGGACAATTCACTAGCAACGGCCACATGGCCGGTAACTGCCCCACCATGTCTGGCCTAAGACAAGACCGACATAACAGTGCGGTCTTGTAAAAATATTTCATATCCCATATCTCTCGGGGGTGAAATAAAAAATTTAACGTTCTGTGAACTATGGGTACGGGTATGAGTACGGTATTGCTGTTATTCATCAAACTACCGCCGCTGCGGATGAGAGTACCGTACGGGGAGCGACCGGTGCTCTAGAATATAAACTACACGGGATACTAATCATCTGTACACGATGATGGATATCTATATTAGTACATGAAATGGATATAGCTCCATTCCTATCCAATCGTGCTTCTATTCCACGATAATCCTTGGTCGCCAAAAGCACACTCTCACTACAATCGGTAAATAATGCTGAGACGCCGTCGGCAGCGTCTGCTGGGATATCTCTTACATAATATCTCTTCATGCGCCGCCGATTTTTTTATTGTTTTTGCAACCCGCCCGGCCGGGTGATGCTGGGATCTGCAGGTAAACCCGCCGGCCTTATCTGCAAATGGATAAATGGGAATCGCGTAATGTTACCTGTAGCGCTGTACCTGTAATGATGCGTTCCGAATAGTTGTCAGGATTCCCCGTGCATATCTGAAGCGACGGCTCCACGAGAAGTCAAGGATAGTATCGGCTATAGCAACTAGAAATAATAAACTCGTGATATTATATTATCATCGCTATCTCTACTCATTAATTAGCGTTTACGAAGCAGTGGCGGCTCCATTTTACCAAAAGTGATTTATTCTTTTTATATGGAAAGGTTGCCCTGGCCAAAGGACCTTTTACACAGATGGCCAGTTGGCGCCTATGGCGGCTGAGTTAGCTGATCGCTTGGCTATTTTGGTGGCAGTTCGTCGCTTCCTTGGCATGGGCGTCGCTGGCTCTCGTTCTTTGCGCTCTGACAGTTATGTCCGTATGCAAAATTTCGTTCGTCGAACTACTTCTATTCCTTTCGGTGTTTTTTTGCGGATGTGCGGCGAGAGTTCATGCAACGTCTTTTTGTTGCTCTTCATGGTACTTTGGGTTCCTATTTCCGCGATGCTTTGCATGAGGGTAGTGCTGATGCAGTGGAATGCCTTCTTGTTCCTCGGGCTTGGGTTTTTTCCTTTTTTCTTCTTTTTGCTTGGTGGCTTATGCTGTTTTTTTGGTAAGAAGATTGCCTTGTAAACGGATAAAAAGGAAATTAGGGAGGGTAGGTTTGCGTGAGCTATGCTCGCGCAAAATACAGAAAGTAAGTGAAAAACACCGGGCAAAAAGGAGCAATGAGGACAATCCCCACAAGAAAGAAGGAAGGAAGGGAGGCATGCCACAACATCAACACCGACCTCCTGCAAAGCGTCACGAAGTCACGAAGACGGAATATAGGAACCCAAAGTACCATGAAGCACAACAAAAAGACGTTGTATGAATTCTCGCCGCACATCCCCCCAAAAACTTCGAAAGGGAACATAAGTAGATTGACCCACGAAACGTTGCATGCGGACATCTGTCGAACCGCTTGTTGCATGCGGGCACCTGTCAAACCGCAACGATCGAGAGTATGAATCAGCTATGCCAAGGAAGCGACGAACTTCCACCAAAATAGCCATGCGATCAACCAACTCAGCCACCATAGGCGCCAATCGGCCCTCATCCTCCAAAGCGAAGGGGTAGTAGTCATGAACCGATTGAACCGAAGGCGTGCCAAGCAAAACTGAAGTGCGGAGGTCCGCATTAAGCTTGCCGTGTTGAGCTCCCGATGCAAGAATATCCGGGAGTGGGAGACGAGCACCTATATGAAGAACATTGGTGTTCGTGCGAGCACTTGTAACCGTCACATCCACAACGAGATGACGGTGTGGAGCCTTGAAGTCTTACCAACCACGTCCCCACATCGATATCGAGAAGCTCCGGACTGAATACGGCGGACCTCCAACCGCATGTCCCGCCCCTTAGAAGCCCCCGCTCCAAGCATGAACTCATCAAACACGTGGACAATCCGATCGTGGAGTTGAATGAGGTACCAAAAGCACGGGCACCGGGAGATGTGGCCTATAAGCACAACAATTGTGGAGACCTCACCCGACATAGAGGTGCCCGATACCATCGACGAAGACCCACACACACGAGACTCGGAGAGAGAGCCTCATTTCACCGTGGGCACTTCCGAGCGTGAGAGGCGCGCTCCGCAGTGAGGCCCAACACATGGTGGGCTGCCATCATTAAGGAATCGCATGGCACCTTGAAAGTGGACTCATGTGAAGCGGAAACGAGAGTCAAAGCCCAGCGACCCGTACCCGAAATCGCCCTCACATAACCCTAAACCCTAAACCCGGTGGGGAAGGTCCGCAAAACGCCAAGAGGTCAAGGTAGGACCGGGCACGAAGAGTGATGCGCGAAATGTCCCGTTGAACGAGGCCCCCGGAATCTCCAAAGCCAGTAAGAACATCGGGGGTCGGAAGTTGTAGGCAAGTCAGCTCGGTAGCGGGCGCCACTGTATTGTTAACCGGAGATACTACTTACTTGACGCCGGGCCCCTCATAATCGGAAAGGTCTTAGTGAACACCACGAGATCTAATTTTGAAAATCCGCCCATACTGGAGATCGTACCATGCAAATTGCGCAATTGGACCGCCCACGGTAAAGTAGAAATAGCAACATTTAGTAGTTCCTGCCGGACAAGACCGCACATAGAACCTAGCGACTCGGACTCGCCATCAGTGTTCATGTTGGCGAGGGTCGCATTGAATGAAGCATAGTTCAACGTCGAGCTCGGGGGACAGTACATTAAGCCCCCAAACTCCATGGGCAAGGAAAGCTGGCGCTTAGCACAATTCAGTTGATCGATCGTTTGTAGGTCATGAGAAACGCCCAAAACAACATAACGAACGGCCCTATCTACAAGAGTAAGGTACGGTCGGCAGATATTAGGGGGAGGGTGCGGAGCAAGAACCCATAGCGGTGTACCGCACACGGGATCATTAAGCGAAAAGCCGCGCTTGCTCTTACGAAGTCCGACATAGCAAAGCAAACGATATTGTTCAATAGGAGTTGATGAGCCTCTTCGGTGTCTTGTAGCCAAAACGAACACAATTCTCATTGTGAGATGCCGGATGGCCATTCGTCATCGAGAAGTCCATCTCTAAAGGGGCTCCTAAGGTACTAATTAATGGGTTTAGCTTCGCCCGTATCACCTCAATAAGCTCAAGGGCCGTATTCAAGGGTAATATGCACTAAGATTTGATCGGTTTGACCCTCGAGCAGACTTCCCCCAATTCCTCGGTAGCCACCGCAACTACAATCGGGACAAACGGCATTGTAATCAAATACTTTCCATCGTCAGAGAAGATTCCTTGCACCGTTCCCCAATATCCCGGAAGTGGGTGTTGATCGCCTAGTTGAACAGAAGCGGCCGAAGAGGATATATTTGTCGGGCACCCGTACGAGACAATACCGTGCCGTACAAGAGTGAAGCATCGTTGGGGTCGAAATAATACACGCTGGAGTCCCGTAAATATATCATCTCAACAATCGGGATAATAGGATGCAAATCATGATTCTTGTAAAGCTCCGCAAGAAAACTCCGGCGAGAAATGATGTTGAAGGCGTTTTCCATGTCCAAGCTAGGTAAGGCTACAATTAGAAATGGGTTGTAAGCCAATGCGAGTGGTATGTATGGCTCGCTCGATACCAACTTTGGTGAAAGCCGATCATTGTACGGGGCCAAGGTGGTCGGCCGCAACAAACCCTGTCCGCGCAGTGGCGTGACAATAAGCGAACTGCGATAGGACACTGCCAACAACAAGGGGCCGAGCCGTAGTAGACTCACTACGAAGGCGAGTGGCGTCACGGTTGACTTCCGTCTCCTTGTGAAGGGCCCACCCAGTCGCACTCGCTAGGATGTATGTCGCAATATCGGGTGTGTTTCTAGCCGAGTAGCGGTTAAACCGCGTACGCCATTCCGTAACATTCAAGTCACGGACATATTCCCATTGCCAGCCATCACCATGAGGGGCTGACAAGGGAGGTGCCTTGTCGGAATGGTGAACGGATAGATACACGTAGGTCGTGCCGGCCACATAGAAGGGGCCGGATTAGGTGCCTAGAGAAGTGAGAAGGAGAGAGATGGCGGCCGGCGAAGGCACCGGCATGGTCGGCCGACCGCCACTAATGGGGAATAGAGTACCGCCAATAGCATAACACTAGTACTAGGATGACAAATAGCTACATTGTACATAAGCAATATGCAACGGGATGCTAGTGCTAACACCCACCCTCAAGGTAGCTGTGGCGGTTAGCCTTCCAAAACTAACTGCTAGCACAATTCTGCTCTGTTCTATTATGGTGTTGGTGAATGGCAGAGTGGTGGTGCATATGGGAAAAGATGAGTAGATGTCTAACTGCTTGTACTTTAGCAGTATATATTGCAATTGAACGAAGGAATTGTTAAATGGTTTTGTCACCTCCCTCTATTGCACTAGGCTTAAATAGCTTTTCGCCCGGATAGCTTACACATGTTCGCACTCGAAATTGAAATTGAAATATTGAAATTGTTTACAACATGTACCGTATGCGCCGGTTTACACCAAATACCGTATGCGCCGGTTGCTGTCTTTGGGCCCTCCCAACTATACCATACATGAACTTACAAGTCAGGGCTAGACCGTTAACCACCTAATCCAACCTCTCCAGGGAAGTTCGGGGGTTTTACTTCCCCCCGGGGAGTGTGCAATGCGGGGTGAGGGCAGCGTGCGTCCAAGGGCGTGCGAAGGTGCAGTGTGTGGAGGCGCGGCGAGAGAAAGTGCGGGATTTGAAGCGGTATATGAGGAAGAGATGATGAAGTCATTGGACAATATGCGTGTGTAGTAGTGCAAGGATGCGAGACGTGTCGAGTCGTGCTTTGGATATGATTTTGTCAAGGGAGTCAGTGCGGGCGGTAAGTAGGGAGATGAGATTTGCGATGGTGGAGGAGTGTGGTGTACCCGTGCGGCTCATGACGATGGGGAGGATGTCGACCTCGGTACCTGGCCAGTGGTTGCGGATGGCATTTGCGAGGGGTGTGTGTTTCGCTCGAATCAGGTGGGTTGTATGGGATAAAGTTGTGGTCGGTAAAGTACTTCCACTCCGCTATCTGAATCTGTTCGATAGACGAGTAGCGGCGGCGACCGTTTGTGTGGCCGATGAATCGAGGTTCGAGGAGGCGGATGAAGTCGGGTTTGTGTGCCGGGGGTCGTAGCGAACGGGGGAGAATCTCAGGTGGGAGGACGGCGGGACACGAGGTTAGGGAGTCGGGCGAGAGACGTTCGTCAACAACGACAAGGCGGGTGGGCATGTGCGTGGGTGAGGTGGGTGACAGTGAAGTTGAGTGTGGGCAGGAGTGGGGGAAGCAAATGATTTGATGGGTTTGTTACCGAAGTTTGCATTGATGGTTTCCCAACGTCCTCCGTTGTGGCGTTCTAGGAGGGAGAGTAGGAGTTGCAACGCGCTGTTGTGTCGGTCATGTCTTAGGCCAGACATGGTGGGGCAGTTACCGGCCATGTATCCGTTGCTAGTGAATTGGCCACACATGGGGCAGCGCAGGTTGGGGTTGTGCGTGAGGAGGCGGGTGTTGTGGACCCCCCACATGAATTCTTGTTTGTGGGTGAATTGGATGTTGGTGAGTGATGTATGTTTTGTGGGAAGAGAAGTCGGCGCCGGCCTCCGCGGCGCGGGCTAGGAGGGCACCGTGTTTGGATGTTTGTGAGAGGGGTGTGTGTGTGTGTGTGTGTTTGGTGCTGTAGGTGTGAGCATCACCTTTGAGGTTGGTGTATTTGTGGGGTACGGGTTTCCCTAGGGTATGTGGAATGAGGGTGTATGGCCAGGTCCAGTGGCCTATCGACACTTATGAACCTGTGGTGTATGTTGTGTCGGGTGTGTGTCCATCTGCAACTTGGTTGGCTAATGTGTCTGCAAGGTCGTTACCTAGGGAGTTGTTGTGCGCTTTAATTCTTCCTAGGTGTGTGCGGATGCCTGCGTCGCAGCGGGTTTTGAGGGTGTGTGTGACAGATAGGAGTGTGTATCGGTGTATATTGTGTCTGTAGGCGGATGGGCAGTTTAAGTAGCTTTGCATGAGGCGGAGGGAGCACGCATTGTATGTAAGGAGATGGGTATGGCCAAGTTGGAGGCCTATGTCATTGCCTGCTAATTCGGCGCGATTGGTAGTGTCGGAGGGAGGGGTAGAGGTCACCAGAATTTTGATGCGGGTGTCCGAGGCGGGGTGGGTAGCGGCTGCTCCGAGGGGGGAGTTGCCTCCCTTGTTGGAGCCGTCTGTGTAAACGAAGTCCTGCCAATTCCAAGCAAGAGTTCCTCTGGTGGGGGAGTATGTTAGTTGCATGCGTTCCTGGAGGGGGTAGGTAAGGGGATAAGTGGGGTTTGGGGGGAGGTGGTAGATGCCTGCTGAGTGAGGTGAGTAGGTGTCGAAGAAGTGTGGAGGTGGGATGGTGATAGTGGGGTTGGGGAGGTGAGTGTCGTAGATAGACTCGAGAGTGTTGTGTAGTGCGGTCATGGCTGTGTGTGAGGGTAGGGTGGAGAGTGCGAGGGGGCTAGCGATGAGGTAGATATCGACCATCGAGCGTGTTCCGAATGGGGTAGGGGTGGGGTGGCATGTGTGTTGGTCGGGGGGTGGGAAGGTGTTTGCGTCATTGGGAAAGGTGTAGAGGTGGTGGGTGTATGGGGAGTCGATGTATTTGGAGTGGCGGTAAGGTGTGTGTTCCCATCGGGGGAGTATGAGGATGGTTGCGCTGGGTGTTTGGGAGGCTGTGAGGTGTGCGCTGGTGATGGCGTGTTCCATGGCGCGGCGCATGCATTCGTGGTCGTATTCTGGGTGGGCGATGTTGGTCCCATGCCATGTGTGAGGGGCGTTGCTGCCGCTAGATGATAAGATTGTGTCTTAGGGATATAGAGAGTGGTAGGTGTGGGAGTGGAGTGAGTTATTGAGGGGGTCTGAGTACAGTCATGTCTGTATGTGGAATGTGTGGCGGAGAGCTGTGCGGAGGTCCTCTCTAGTGGCCCATCTATTACCGGTGGTGGTAACGGGTGTGGGTGAGTGGATTTCTGAGCGGGAGCCTAGGCGAGTGAGGAGGTGGTAGACCTCTTCTTCGAACGTGTGCTGCGAGAGGTCGGGGCGGAAGAGTTGAAAAAGGTGGCGGACGCGGGGGCCGTTAAGGGTGGTGACCGCTCGGCCGTATGGAGTGCATACTATTGTGGCGGTTAGCCTCTGAAAGCTAAACGCTAGCACAAATCTGTTCTAGTCTGTCTAGTTCTGTTGTTGCAAGATGGCAAAAAGATGTTGTCGAGAGGAAATGGTGAAAGATGTTTCACTGCTGTACTTAGGCAGTAGATGTTGTAAATGAACAAAGGAATTGTTAAAAGGTTATGTTACCTCCCTCTACTGCACTGGGCTTAAATAGGTTTCAGCCCAGACTAATCACGCCTGCAAGCTACGCTTACGTGTCAGGCGTTAGGGCTGTCTAACCGTCGTCATCCGCCTCGAGACGCGGCTTGCCTAGCATTGGGTTTCACGACGCGGCTCCTTTTGCATCGAAGAGCTCGCTCTGGCGCGTCATCTGGCTGGTTAGATTAATTATGCATATTTGTACGTACCGGGAGGTACTGGTCGTACTGTAGCATCAACACCATTACAATATTGCAGTAGCGACGTACCCACGAGTATACGTCCGTCATGTGGAAAAGCACGATTTGGTATCCGTAACGAGTACATGTACAATGTTCTGCAATGTACTGTTGCAAGACTGTACTCGTCACACTCGTACCCTCCCCCTCTTGACAGATCAATGAGGCCGCCGCGAGGCAGACCTCCGTGGTTCTTGGCTCCTTTACTGAAGCAGTTACTGGGACTCAGGAATGCGCGCTGGGTGAGCGTGCATGAAGTCAATGTACGCCTGAGTCTTGGCAAATTTGTGCCATTGGGGCGTCTCCAAGAATTCTTGTAACGCAATTGTTCGATGCACCTCGTTCAAACGGTGCCAGACAGGTGGAATGTCGTCATCACTGAAGTGCGTCATGAAGAGCAAATATTTGCCTCGTCGCCCATGTAGCGACTTGATGCACACAACAGAGATGTGCGAGACGTCAAACTCCTCGTCATCTCCTTCAGGTACAGTCACCGGGACAGCTGGTCGTAGCGGAGCGGTAGAGCAGGGTCGTAAGTTGTTAACATGGAACACATGATGTAAGCGTACTATCGCTGGTAGTTTCAATATGTAACTGTGTTTCCCAATTTGCTCCTCCACTGTAAAAGGGCCGAGCTGTCTGTCTCTGAGTTTCCGGTTCGGTTGTCCTCGCAGAAAAAGATTTGCTGTGACGACTGACACCTTGTCTCCCTTAGCGAATTGTGGCGTTGTAGACGGTTCTGTGCGCGCTTGCATCTCGTCCTTGTGTAGCTGTAACACAGAGCGAACCAGGGTGTGTACTTCCTGTAACAATCTCAACCGTTCTGTTGCGTCTTGCGAAATTGGAATCGATGGTCGCATGCTGAAGAGCAGGTCAGGAGGCTCCTCAGGAGAAAAACCAAAGTTAGCCTCGAACGGTGTGTGCTCAATTCCGAGTGCACGCGAAGCGTTGTACGCAAACTCCACTTGCGGTAGAAGTGTCGACCAATCAGAGCCATCATAGCAACAGAAGCAACGAAGAAGCTGCTGAAACGTGATGTTCACGCGCTCTGTCAACCCGTCTGTTTCTGGGTCGGCTGGAAGACATGTTCAGACGCGTTCCAAGGCGTCTCCAGAGTGTCTGCCAGAAAGCGCTGACAAATTTCGGGTCGCAGTCACTGATGAGCACGCGGGGAAGTCCATGTAAGCGGTAGACTCCCTGTAAAAACAAAGTGGCAGTTTCTTCGGCAGTAAACGACTCTGTGCATGGCAGAAAATGGGCCATTTTAGTTAGATGGTCTACTACAATCAGCACACTGTTAAAGCCGTTGCTTTCAGGCAAGTGTGTCAGGTAGTCAAGACCAATTGTGTGCCACGGTCTGGGTGGAACAGGCAGTGGGTAAAGACTAAAGAGTCGCAGCCATCTGCGGTCGAATCTTCGCTCGTCGACACAGGACGCAGCGTTCACAAAAGCCTTTCACGTCTTGGCGGATTCGTTTCCACCAGAATCTGTCGAGTGCTTTAGCAAGAGTGCTAGCAACTCCTCTGTGACCAGCTGACGAACTTTCGTGCAGCTCTGTGATCAATCTCAGTCGGAGCTCAGAGTTCTGTGGTATACAGAGGCGATTGAGGCGCCAAAAGTATCCGTCTCTGGCTTCTATCCGACTGTCTCTTGTCCACTCACCATCGTCCCCATAAAACGAATCTTGTGAGAACCCCTCGCGAATGAGATCAGCGAACTCAGGGCTCAGCTGCAGCGCATCAATCGTCAGTAAATTTAACTGTGCGTCTTCAAACAGCAGCTGGGACTTCCGTCGTAATTCTCGATATGACGGAACCTCGCCATCCTAAAATAAGGGTACTGTGGCCTGAGGTACGAAGTTTGGACGCCGGCTTAACGGGTCAGCTTCATTCAGAGCTCCCTTGCGATATGCAAGTGTCATCGAGCCCACAAACGGTTGCAAATCCCGCATGTATCTTGCTTGCCGCTTGTTCAGCCTGTTGTTCGGTTGCCTGAGCAGATGTCGCAGTGTGTCGTGGTCCGTTACGACAAGGAACTTAGAACAGCCTTCAAGATAACACCTCCAATGCTTGACATCTTCGCATACGGCCAAAGCTTCTAAGTCGTACGCAGAGTAAGTGTTACCACGCTCAGCTGGATTCAGCTTGCGCGCCCAGTAAGAGACTGGTTGAAGACCGCCTTCTTGGTCTTGCAACAGGACTGCTGCAATCCCCACTGTTGAAGCATCTGTAGCCACGGTGAACGTCGCATCCGAGCCGACCTCCGGAAGGATTAGGCATGGCGCGGAAATGAGCCGTAACTTGAGAGTCTCGAAGGCTTCCAAACAGGCAGGCGTCTGCGTAACCTTCTGTGGCTGGGACTTCCGCAGTAAGTCCGTCAATGGAGCCGTAAGGTCGCTAAAGTGGTGTATAAATCTGGCATAGAAGTTGCAGAACTGTACGAAACTGCGAACCTCCTTCGGCGTCTTGGGCACTGGCCAGTCTGCAACGGCTTCGACTTTCTTTGTGGAAACCGAAATTTTACCGGCTGACACAGTGTAGCCCAGGTATTCCATCTGTTGTAATCCGAAGAAGCATTTTTTAAGGCGTAATTTCAGCCCTTCCTCCTTGAATCGCTGTAGCACTAGACGTAGGTGCTCCAGGTGTTCCTCCAGTGTTCGACTGAAAATGCAGACATAATCCAGGTAGACTGTCACGAACTTATGTAAAAAGTCGCGCAGAATGTCGTTCATCATCCTCTGAAAGGTAGCTGGTGCGTTGCACAGCCCAAACGGCATGGCGACCCATTCCATTAAACCATCAGGGGTCTGAAAAGCCGTCTTGTGAACGTCCTGATCACGCACTCGAACTTGCCAGAATCCCGAAGCGAGGTCGAGGTGTGTGTAAAAATTCGCGTCCTTAAGTTCGTCCATGGTATCATCCACACGCGGTAGCGGGTAAGCATCTTTACGCGTAACCTCGCTAAGGCCACGGTAGTCAATGCACATACGTAGTGAGCCATCAGCTTTCCGCACAAAAAGAATTGGCGAGCCGAACTCACTGTAGCTGGGGCGTACTAAACCAGCTTCCACTGCGTCTTTGAGCTGTCGATTAAGCTCAGCGCGCTCTGCGGGTGACAATCTGTTCAGACGTTGACGTCGCATTGGGCCAATTGTTTCAATGGGATGATCCCACTGTCGGCTTACAGGTGGAGAGTCGACAGGTTGCAGTAACTCCGGGAAGTCATCGAAGAATAACGACCGGAAGTTGTCATGTTGTTCTGCAGTTAGCTCCTCTCCAGTGTGAAAGTCTGTCGGTTCTTTAGCGGCTGACGTGAGTTCAATGACGTAAAAATCAGCATGACGTCCCCTGCTGCGGCGCGTCTTGCGCATTAGCTTCTGAACTTTCGTAGACGACAGGAGTAGACACTCAGGGCGTCGTTCCTCGAGGGTAGTCTCCACAGCTGTGCCGTCCATTAGTGTAAAAATTCTGGTTGTACCAAACTGTAAAGAGGCATGTTCATCATCAAGCCATGGTAAACCCAGGACTAAATCGGCTGTGCGTAAATCACGTAAGACGTAGAAAGTCCGTTGAAATTCGTGTCGAGCCAGCTCAAAAGTGACGTCACAGACTGTCGTAGAAGTCACTCGCTGTCCGTTAGCGAGTCGAACTGGAGTCTTAATGGCAGACTTCCGAGTCTGTAAAGCAAAGCGTCGTACAAAGTCCTCTGACACAAAATCAAGCGTCGCAGCGCAGTCCACTAATTCAGAAATTTGGTGTCCGCCATCATGAGTTTTCACAGTCAGCTCAGTTCGAATTAACGGGCGAGCTTCCGTGAGGTCAGTCAGTAGAGCTGTAGCTGGCAAAGAAAGTTGTCGCAGCGTAGCGATGGAGGGTTCCGCGTTGTCTGAAGGTACATGTACCGAGTCGGGTTGATTAGGTGCTGCAAGTTCTGGTGAGTCGTTAAACGCACAATCTGAATCGACTAACCACAACTGTATAGGCCAAGGGGCTGGAGCAACCACCTCATGTTGCGTTGGGTTCTCCAATGACTGACGAGTAAAAAGCTGTGTTCTCGCTGGGAATTCTTGGTAGAGTTTCCAGTGCTTAGTCACTTGAGTAAATTTTGCCCATCTCGGTAGTACAAATACAGCCATCGTAGATGTCGGAGATGTTCGACGACAATCCTCAAAATGCTGCGCAATCTGCTCAGCTAACTCCCAGGGTGGGTTGATGAACACCCGTTCTCATGACAAATCTCTGTCTAGAATCGAGTCACTCGGCGAACAGTGAGGTAAGTCACTGTGCGAGTTAAGACCTTCATCATCAGCACATCCCTCCAATGTGAAGTTGAATCGTGCATGCAGAGGGTCAAAGATTGAGTCAACCAGTTTCCAATCAATTGAACGTCTGGTTACAGTTTTACGACTCTGTCTCTGCTTAGTCTGACGACGACGACATGCTACTAGCGTTACATGTGTCGCGATTGTAGTCGATAGAGGTGCCGAAGGTGTTTCGACGACCTCTGTCGCTAACACTGTCTCAGAATGAACAGTAGATGTAGCCGGCTGCTCCAGTTCATTTGTAGAACAGCCTTGCCACCATCATTGCTTCTTAGGTTCCATCGGTGCCTTGCCCTTGAACTCCGGACATTGGAACAAACGGTGTCCCTTCTTGTGGCACTTGAAGCAGAGTCCCTCGTCCATGTGTCGCTTACGCTCCTCAGCTGTCATCGCATTTGCGAGTGTGTTAAAATTTTCGCGACCAGATGTCTGACCACGTCCACCATTGTTGCCACCACGACCACCATTGTTGCCACCACCACGTCCACGTCCGCGGCCACGACCACGGCCACCTTTATTACGTTTCCAGACGCTAGCGCCTTCCTCGAGAGGGTCATCAAAGTTGCGCTTGCGTGAAGGCTGGGCAGATGGTCCAGCAGCAGACCTCGTATTGCTGAGTTCCGGCGAGTCTGTCACAACGTCATTCAAAAAGTTTTGCAGCTCCACTAGCGTAGTCTGGTATCCCTTCTGAGCTCGGTGTGATTTAGCCAGATGCAGGAGCGTAGAGTTTGCTAGGCCATTAATGAAGCGTACGCACGGTACCTCAGCTGTCAGGTGTTGACGAGACCGACGTAAGTAGTCGTTGTATTGCTTAGTGAAGGCCGCGTAACTCATCGTGCTGCTCTGCGTAAAGCTTAGCAAAGCGTTAATTGCGTCGTCCTTGATGTTCGGAAGAAACATTGACTTGCGTAACTCCGTAACAAGCTCGTCGTACGTAGATGGAATTGGGGGCTGATTTTTCCGGTTCAACCACCAACCACCCAGGTGTCCAGCAAACTGTGAAGTAACCCAGAACACTGCGTCGTACGAGTCAGCCGTAATCCTAAGCATAACAAAACGCTGAGGCTGTGCTTCGAGCCAATCCTCTAGTACATGAGGTACCTGACCAGTCTGGTACGGTGAAGTAATTGCAGCCTTACGCTGAGTCTCCGTGAGGGTCACAGATAGTCCAGCCAAGTTGTGGGTAGGCATCGGCATTCCCACTCGTAAATCCGTAGGTCCCTCACCAGTCAGTCGATTAATGTGTCCACGAATCAGCAGCCATACGGAACCAGAGTCGACCGTTGTAAACCGGCAGTACATGTGGAACTGTCTCGGGATAGACGCGTCATCAAACAGGACTGGATTGTGTTGACGTATCGCACGGAAAAAGAGTTCCCACTGAGTCACGTAACCAAAGTGAAGTAACTCACTCTTGTGCTTCTCGGCACGAAGTAATCCTTTCTGTGCGGGCGTAAGTGTCAGACCGTCGATGTTGATGGTTTCCGGGACGACGTAAGTGCCATCCGGATTAACTGTCGACTTTGCTAAAACAGCTTGTTCGACCTAAGCAGGTGTTCGTAAGTTGTTCGTAGCAAACATGACAGGAATAGACGCCGAGTACACGTAGACAAGCTGTCGTTCTTGAGGTAGCATAACAACAACATGTTCACCACTCAACAACGTCAAATCATCCGGTGTCAAAACAAGACCGGTCTCCTCGTGTAACTCGCGAATAGCAGCGTCGACAGGCTCTTCGTTAGGTAAGACAGAGCCAGCTGGGAACCAAGTTTTACCAGAACGAGGCTCACGCTGAAACACCAACTTCAAGTCCGACGGTTTAGTTCCTCCAACGTGAATTACCAACACCACGTAATGTCCAGCTCCTAGAGAAGCCATCTCAACTCAATCAAACAACGTTGAGCAGGTCAACGAGCAACGAAAGCGTGCGTCGACGAGAGAGCTCCGAAACCAGTGTGGCGGTTAGCCTCTGAAAGCTAAACGCTAGCACAAATCTGTTCTAGTCTGTCTAGTTCTATGGTTGCAAGATGGCAAAAAGGTGTTGTCGAGAGGAAATGGTGAAAGATGTTTCACTGCTGTACTTAGGCAGCAGATGTTGTAAGTGAACAAAGGAATTGTTAAAAGGTTCTGTCACCTCCCTCTACTGCACTGGGCTTAAATAGGTTTCAGCCCAGACTAATCACGCCTGCAAGCTACGCTTACGTGTCAGGCGTTAGGGCTGTCTAACCGTATATACCATCCTACCGTCACTTAAGACAGTAAAACGATCCACAGTACTACTACAGTACTACTAAACCACATACCGGGGATGGGTCGGCAGTTTGAATGAGCTACACCGACCGTCTTTGCTCCGGGCCTGGCCTCCCGTTGAGCGACAGACTGGTGGACATAGGGCCCGTTGAACTACAGGCACCGTCCGCCTCTCCCCACCCGAGCCTAGCTCACCCAGGTCAGTGGATCCGTAGCGACACCGGACGGTACACACAGCAAGGCGCAGCTTCCAGAGTTTCGAAAATTACTTCCTCGACAGCTCTCGCGCCACCCACTTTGAAATCCGAAAATGTACCCACACCAGTACTACGACGTATCCAAAACATCCATCGTTTACAAAATCCTCCCCCCCCCCGGGGACGGCGCACCACACCGCGCCCCACCGAGCGTCCGGACGTTCCCGTCCGCCGCCTACATCCTCCAAACCCATGCCCCTTCTGGCCTGGTCGTGTGCCGCCAACACACGCATCATACTCGAACCCCGAATATAAGCCTCCTAAACTCTTCCTCACTGCTCGAACCCCGCTCGAACACCATGACATCCTCACCCGATCCCCTCCCCACATACAAGCAGGTACTCCTTCGGCCTCGCCCGGCGCATGCGACCTCCGGCGACCCCTACAACCCCAGGACCCGCCTGGCTCTCCACCCTCTCGCGCCCTTCATCACAGTGCCTCAACCCACCCCGGTCAGGTATCACTTGGGCACTGCCCTGGACCCCTCCCCCGGTCGGGGACTCCAGACCCCTCTGGTCCTGGCGCCCCCCCGGTCAACCAAAGACCTCGGGCCGGCCGACGACCTCTCCTCCCGTATGATCGACTCCTACCTCCTCACGGGGACAATACTCCACCACCTCCCCCCACACAACCAGCTTTTGGCTCCACGGTATGTTCCTGCCCGACCCGACCCAACCCACTGCAGCTGTCACCTCGACGTGCTCGCGTGCCCGCCGCTGGCTCCTCGAGTGCATCAACCGAATCATAGACCTCCCCCTCCGGACGAGGAACTCGATCGGCCGGGAACTCGCCCACCTCTCGCGCTCGACGGCGCGTACCACCAGAACCCCTCACCCCTCCTCCCGCCCGTGTCACGATGCCACACCCCTGCCACCTGAACTTAACTCGGGGTTCCAGGAGATCAGACTGGACATCCCCACCTCCTGCATTGCGACATGCTTTCTATTTCAGCTTACTTCACAACAGCGTGAACTCCCCTCGCCCGGTCCGATACCACCCACCAACACCCTCCCCTCCCATCTCCTCGCAGCACTGAAACAGCAGAAAATCCAGTTCATCCGAGCAGCTTCGCCTCCCCCATCCACAGCACACCGGATCAAACTCCGCTCTCCCCTGTTCACTGACGTATCCGGCCGAGAAGCTATCGCCCTTATACAGGACCTCTTCACAGCACACCTCTCGACCGAGCTCGTCCCCGCCGGCGTCTCACCCCCGACAACACCCACCTGCCAGATGGAGGACCTACCTGAATCGGTCCAGTTCCTCCTCCAATTCGCGGATGCGATCCAGCCAGTGGAAGACCCCACCCACATTGAAAGCGACCCCTCTTCCCTGTGGGTAAATATCCTCCACCTCCCCAATAACCCCATATTTTCACAATCAGGCCCTGTACCACTGAACTTATTTCCTACCTCCCTTCACGAACCAGTACCCCCCAGCCCCCATCTTCACAAAATCACTATCACACCCCCACACGTTACTGGCCACGTCCCAGGCTCCTCCTGGCGCACACCTGCCTCACCACCGTTCTCGTCCAGTCCCGACAGACCCTGTCCCTGCCCTGCCCCAACGCCGACGGCATTATTCCCCACACACACTGGCTATACACACTTCTCCACCAAACAGCACGAGAATTCTCTACACACCACACCACCCCCCCCTCCATCCCCCTCACCCCTCTCGACCTCACCCAACACACCTCCCTCCAAAAATTCCCGGACGGCTCCTACTTCCGCTCCCACCCCTCTCCCTCGCCCACCATCAACACCAGCATCCAGATTTCACTCACCACAGAAATGTACTGCATTCTCATCTCCACCAACGGCACAGCCACTATCCCCCTCCGCCACACCTACTTCCACAGAGGCACCCTGACCCAATCCTCATGCACCCTCACCATCAACCCCCACCACTACTCCACCTTCGGCCGCGCCCGTCTCTCCGACCCCGCCTTCACAACTTCCCCCTCCCCCCCACCACTCACTCTCACCAAAAACAAGGTCCTCTTCCGCAACTCTCCCACCCTCCTCCTCCAATGGGCTCACCACCTTCTCTCCATTGACGTCTCCGACCGTTGGCGAGCCGAAACATCGGATATCTCCATGCTGGACGCAGAAGACGACACCCCACTCGACCTCACCTCCCTCCCAGACATCCAGCTCTCCTCCACCACACAGACCCTCACCCCCTCCCACTCACGCTCCTCCCTGCCCCCCCACTCCACTCAAACCGCTCCCCCCCTACACCACTCCACCCACACACACTCCTCCCCCACACCCCATCCCCACCCACACACCACCACCCCCACCGCCCTCCTCCCAACCATACCAGAAGTCTCCACTGAACCCATGGACTCCTCCTCCTCCCCCCCCCCCCTCCCTTGACCCCGCCCCCTCCCACACCAGCTCCGCAGCCCCCAAGCCCTACCCCCCAACACACACCCTCCCCCTCCCCACCCACTTTCCCTCCCCCTCGCTGCCCCCACACACCTCCCCCGCCCCCCACCGCACTACCTCCCACCCCATTCACACCCCCACGGACCCCTCCCTCAAACCCGCCTCTCCAGCTGGCATCTCCAAACCCTCCCGCCCCTCCCGAAAGAGAACCTCCCCGTCCCCCCCCCCCAGCGCCGACCCACCCCCACCCCCCCAACCCGCACAACTCCACGACAACTCCCCTCCCTTTCCACACTGCTCCCACGACTCTTCCCTCCTCCCCCTTCCCACCTCCTACCCAGAAGGCGATGACTACGAACTCGAGGAACTCGACGACCTAAACGAGGAAGACCTAGAGGAAACCCGTCCCCCCACGCACACCACTCCCGCCTCCCACGGCGCCAACAGCCCTCCCAGGTCCCCCCCGGCCGCCCCGGCCGACTACCATCATTAGTCCCCCACATGACTCCCCCGAGGTTAGACCCCTCTCCCAGCCCCTCCCCCCTCACCCAGATATCCGCCTCCACACTGTAAACACTACGCTACGACTATCTCTCCCTACCCACTTCAACCCCCGCACCTGCTGCACCACTTTACACAACTACCTGTTTGACCTCAACCTCGAATACGGCCTCCCCACCCCCATCGGCAGCCTCGATATCTCTGCTGTCCTCTCTTTCCAATGGGGACGATACCAGGACCTTTCTAACCTTTATTGCCTCGCTTCCACTATTTCTAAACTCCACTCCACCCCCTCTGCCACCTACTCAATCATCACTAATACCGAGGTCGATACCCATTACCACACCTCCCAATACCCCAGCCACTGGACCAACCTCTCTAACCGTGGCTCCCCCCCCCGCCCGGGTACGCCTAACCACTCCCTCCTCGTCCTCACATGGCAAAACTCTCACTTCGGCCTCCTCCACATCACCCACTCTTCCGCCACCTGGGTCGACTCTCTCCACCACCCGCCCCCACCCGACCTCCTCACCCGTTCTCTTCAACTCCTCTCCGCCTGGAACTCCTCTCCCCCACCTCCTATCGGAACCCTCCGCTCACTCAACCCACCTCGCCAGAACGACTCAGGCCACCCTTGGTCGTGCGGTACCCATGCCCTCCTGCACACCTACTTCATCACCACAGCCCCCCCGGACCAACCATACAACCCTCCCCCCTTCGACCCCCGGACCTCGGTTTACTCCCTACACACTCTCTTATGGAACCACACCTTCCGCTCCACCCCTCTCCCACAGGGCCGCAACCACCTTCTCACCGCCCTCCACCCCCCCACCCCATCCCCCCCCCCTCGGCCCCCACCCGCTCCTCTCATCCCCCCCTCCCCTCCTCTCCCTCTCCCCCCCTCCCCACCTCCACCCATCAAATGCCCTCCCGCCGACCACCCCCACAACACCCCCTCCCCCCCCTCCCCCGTCCTCCCCCACCACACACCCCAACCATTGCACTTCATCACCCTCAACACCCGCGGTCTCCACACCTCCATTATGGATGTTGAACACCTCTCCACCTCCCACCAACCGGACGTATTCATCCTCACCGAAACCAACCACGCCACTCACAAGTCCCGCTGGCGCATAGCTCTCCCCCAATACCACCTCAAAAGCTCCCGTCCCTGTTACTCAACTGTGCATCTACCCAACGCAGGCGTTCTCTTCGCGGTCCGCCGAGCCTCATTCCAGTCTGCCACTGTCCTAACCCCGCCCCCCCACCTCGTCCCCCACATCACCGGACTAAAAATTGTCCCCCACTCAGGCACCCCCTACCTCCTTATAGGTACCTATATGCCACAGCTCCACACCACCCCTCTAACCCGCCTCTACGCAGAAGTCGCTGCCTGGGGCCTCCGCCTGGCGGACGACCACCCGCACCACCGCACCCTCTGGGGAGGAGACTTCCAATCCACCACCACCACAGGTACAGGACACCCTGCCCTTACCTCCCTACTCAAATCCCACCTCCTCCCCCTACACGACCCCATCCCTACCTTCCCCCGCAGCACGGGCTGCCTCGACCACTGGCTCACCACGCCTCCCTCGTCTATCACCCTCCCACCCTCCTCCTGCTCGATATTCTCTTCCCCCTCCCACTTTACCGACCACTCTGCAATCCACCTCGTCATTCCCGCCCCTTTCACCCTCATGGCACACCCCCCCCCTCCCCATACCCACCCCCACACTCATCACACGACGCGCAAACTACACTTTCGACTCCCCCTAACACCAGCCCACATAAAAGCGTACCAATTCAGCACCCCAGACCTTATCAACCAAACGGCTACCCTCCACGCAGAAATTCTTAATACGTCATGCACATCAGCCTCCCCCGACTCCCTCGACACCCTCGCCTCACAATTCACTACACTCCTCTCCCAACACATGGACCACGCAGCCACAGTTTGGCCCCTCCTCCCCGCCAATAAACCCCGCCCACCCCAGGCTTCTACGGACCCTATTTGGCTCACGAACAAAACACGCACTCACATACTCAAACTCCGTAAATGCAGCAGAAACAAAGGCCCCCTCCCCTTCGCCCAGAAACTCTTAAACACTCCCGACTACCTCTCCCCTGACACCATCAAACAACAGTGCCAGGCACGTATACGCCAGCTCCTTCACGCCACCACCACGGATAAGCTAAAGAAAATAAAAACCCGAACCAACGAGGCCTACGACGCCTGCCCAAAACTCTCCCACCGCAGATTGAAAATTAAAAGCGGCCTCCTACCCCCCGCCGGCGCCGCCTCCACCCTCCACCGCATTGCTAGGCCCGATAAAACTACCGCGACCTCCCCCTCCGCCATCATTGACGCTGTACACTCTCACTTCACCTCCGAACTCGGCCGCGCCACCCCACACGAACTACCCACCCCCCCATGGGAACTCCCGGACAACCCCGATAACTTTACCATCGAACCCCGCGGCGACCCCACTCTCACCCTTGCCGACATGATTACCCGAGACACTTTCGACAAAACCATCAACTCTCTAGGCACCGGCAAAGCCCCTGGCCCAGACGGTATCCCCAATGAAGTCATCAAATTCCTACCGCCGGCGACTCGTTCAGCCCTCTTCTCTCTCCTCTCCCTCCTCGCCCATAAATCCTACACCCCTCCTGATTGGTGCCACAGCACAACTTGCCTCCTACACAAAAAAGGCGACCCCTCCCTCCTAGATAACTACCGCCCCATCGCCCTCATGAATAACCTCCTTAAACTATGGACAGCACTAATCAAAGATGCAGGCTCGAAGTATGCCGAAACCCACGGCATTCTCAGCGACCAACAAGACGGATTCCGTCAACACCGCAGCATCCACGACGCCCTCTCCTCCCTCATCATGACGATGGAGGACGCGAAACTCCACAGCAAAGACATCTACGTCATGTACGCGGACTTCAAAGGTGCCTTCAACGCCGCGGACCACCGAATCATGTTCAAACACATGCGTCAACTCGGTATGCCTCCCACCTTTGTCGACACATGCGAACAACTATACGGGGTCTCAACCACAGCATATATCACTCCTCACGGCCCCACCCCTTCCATCGACATCAATCGAGGAACCCTCCAGGGCGACACCCTCTCCCCCTTCCTATTCACCCTCTTCCTTGAACCCTTCCTTCGCTGGCTCACGGTGGGAAGCCGGGGCTACCGCCCAGGCCCCCCCACCACTAACGTTGACCCCACAGAACCCACAGCCACATACCCAGGACACGGCTTCGCCGACGACCTCAGCCTCGCCACGGGCTCGACCCCCAACATGACCATCCAGCTCAGAAAACTCTCCCTCTTCAGCGCCTACACCGGCATGACAGTCAACATCCGCAAATGCTGCATCACCGGCGCCCTCTGGCGTACAGGCAACGCCCTCACCCGCGCCAACACTACCCTCCTCGCATCCCGCCTGCAAACACAGTTCATCTCCCTAAACTCCACCCCGGCCCCCATCCCCTCCATTGGCCCCAAGGACACATACCGCGTCCTAGGGGTAGAACTAAACACCTCCCTCAACTTCACCAGACATTGGCATGAACTCAAACGTACCACTGCATCCCTCATCACCGCCCTTTCCACCTCCCCACTAACTCAATCCCGCAGAATCAGGGTCATCCGTGGCCTCCTCATCGGAAAACATTTTACCCTCCAGCTCGGCCTCTTCACCGACTCCCAACTCGACACTCTCGAAGGACAAATCTGCCGCGCACTCCGCTCCGCCGTCTCCTCGGTACGTAACCTTCCCCGCACCGCCCTTCACCGCCCCACATCAGACCTAGGATACGGCCTCCCCTCCCTCAAAGCCCACGCCGCACAACTCACTGTATGCCACTTACATAAAATCATGAATAACTCAGGCTATAGAGGCCACATGGCCCGCGCACACATACGCACCCTATCCACAACGTATTCCCACTGGCCCTCAGAATCCATCATGTCATCCTGTTACACTCCACCCACACTAAAGTGCTTAGTCCGAGCTCAACGCGATGCGGGCACCCTATTCCACAACATTCCCCCACTCTCCCTCACCAACCCTATCGCCTCCACAATCCGTGCCCACTTCACCACTCAAGACAACGCCCTCCTCACCTCACTCCGGGACAAAGCCACACACATCACCGACCCTCACACATACAAACAAGCCTACTGCGATTTCTCCCCCCGCAAAACACACGCCTCCCTCCTACCCCGCCTCACCCCCCTCTGGAAAAGCAACATCACCACATGGCCACAGGTCCTCCTCAGAGCCACCTCATCCTCCTTCATCCTCAAATCATGCAAATCCATCACCACACTCACGGGGTCCACCACCCCCCTCTCTGTTCCCATCCGCCTCCTCGCAGCAATCCTCACCGAACCCCTCGATACTATACACAACCGCCTCCCCATCACAAGCCTCAATACCAACCAAGCATCCCCCCCCACCACTATACATCCCTCGTGGATCCCCCTCCTCTCCCCTCACCTCCCCCGTTCACCCCCCACCCTCCAATCCGGCATCTGCACCTCCCACACCACCCACCCCACCCCCACCGCACCCACCACACACTTAGACACAGAATACCTCACTCCCTCCGACCACCACTACCCCCCCTGCGACGTAACACGCATCATCTCCAAACACAAAGACACAGAATACGGCCAAACGCAGTACATGGTCGAATGGGCCCCGGAACACCTCACGGAATGGGACATTCAGCTACAACTCGACGACGGCTTCCGCCTCATCTCCTCCACTCCCACATCGGTATGCCTCCCCTCCCCCTCCCCCACCACATGCTCCATCTGTCATGACCCCCTGCACACAGAACCCTCCTCCACCTGCTGCACATGCCCGCACTATGCCATACACTCCCAATGTCGCCCAGCTCAAGGACCCACCACATGGCAGTGCGAATGGTGTGCTCGCGGCCAACAACACGACCTTACCCGCCTCCACGAAGTGCAGTGGGCCCCGTGCCTACAACTCCACGACACCATCAGTGAGACCCCCTCCGGCCCCACCGCCCTTACCGCATTTAACTCCGGCTATGTCCCCTCCACCACACCCATTTTGCCAAAACCCGGACCCCCTCCGTGGTCACACCCACTTATCACATTCAACCATGACCCCATCAACCCCGACCTCGACATGCTCCCTACCGGTAAATTCGCTATCCACGCACACCCATCACTCCACGACACCACCATACTCTGCACTCCCGACGGCCGCGCAGTCACTACCCTTAACGGCCCCCGCGTCCGCCACCTCTACCAACTCTTTCGCCCCGACCTCTCGCAGCATACGTTCGAAGAGGAGGTCTATCACCTCCTCACCCGTCTAGGTTCCCGCTCAGAAATCCACTCACCCACGCCCGCCACCACCACCCGTAATAGATGGGCCACCAGAGAAGACCTCCTCACAGCCCTCCGTCACACATTCCGCATCCAGACAGAACTCTACTCCGACCCCCTCAATAAATCCCTTCACTCCCACACATACCACTCCCTATATCCCGAAGATATAGTCTTCTCATCCAGCGGCAGCAATGCCCCGCACACCTGGCAAGGCACCAACATAGCCAACCCCGAATACGACCACGAATGCATGAGACGAGCCATGGAACACGCTATCACCAGCGCACACCTCACAGCCCCTCACACACCCAGCGCAACCATACTCATTCTCCCCCGATGGGAACACACACCCTACCGCCACTCCAAATACATCAACTCCCCATACACCCACCACCTCTACACCCTCCCCAATGACGCAAACACATTCCTACCCCCCGACCAACACACCGGCAACCCCACCCCCACCCCGTTCGGCACACGATGGATGGTCGACATATACCTCGTCGCTAACCCCCTCGCACTCTCCACCCTCCCATCACCCACAGCTATGACCGCACTTCACAACACTCTCGAATCTATCTACGACACTCACCTCCCCAACCCCATCATCACCCCCCCTCCCCCACACCTCTTTGACACCTACTCACCCCACTCGTCAGGTATATACTACCGCCCCCCAAGCCCAACTCACCCCCTCACATACCCCCTCCCGGACCGCGTACATCTAACGTACCCCCCCACCAGAGGCACCCCTGCTTGGAAATGGCAGGACTTTGTATACACAGACGGCTCGAAAAAAGGCAGCTCGACCCCCCTCGGAGCAGCAGCTACCCACCCCGCCTCGGACACCAAAGTCAAAATCCTGGTGACCTCTACCCCTCCCTCCCATACAATAAATCGTGCTGAATTAGCTGGCATAGATGTAGGCCTCCAATTTGGCCGCACCCACCTCCTCACAGACAGTGCGTGCTCCCTCCGCCTCATACAAGGCTACTTAAACTGCCCTTCCGCTTACCGCCACAACATTCATCGAGACACCCTCTCATCTATCACACACACCCTTAAAACCCGCTGCGAAGCAGGCATCCGTACACACCTCGGCAAAATCAAAGCCCACAACCATTCCCTAGGCAACGACCTCGCAGACACCCTCGCAAACCAAGTCGCGGATGGTCACCCACCCGACACTTTATACACCACAGGTTCTGAAGTCACAATAGGCCACTGGACTTGGCCATACACACTCATCCCACAAACCCTAGGGGACCCCATACCCTACAGATACACCAACCTCAAATCCGACGCACACACCTACAGCACAAAACACACACACACTCCTCTCTCGCAAACAACCAAACACGGAGCCCTCCTCGCCCGCGCCGCGAAGGACGGCGCCGACTTCTCTTACCACAGAAAACACTCAACCCTCACAAATATCCAGTTCACACACAAACAAGAATTCATGTGGGGCGTCCATAACACCCGCCTACTTACTTACAACCCCACCCTGCGCTGCCCCCTCTGTGGCCAATTCACTAGCAACGGCCATATGGCCGGTAACTGCCCCTCTATGTCTGGTCTAAGACAGGACCGACACAACAGCGCGCTGCAACTCCTACTCTCCCTACTGGAACGCCACAACGGTGGACGCTGGGAAACCATCACCGCAGACTTCGGTAACAAACCCATGAAATCGTTTGATTCCCCTACCCCCGCCCACACCCCACTTGACTGCCACCCACCTCACCCCACCCACATGCCCACCCGCCTCGTTGCTGCTAACGAAGGTCTCTCGCATGACTCCCTAACCTCATGCCCCGCCGTCCTCCCCCCTGAAATTCTCCCCCCCCTACTTCGTCCCCCTGCACACAAACCTGACTTCATCCGCATCCTCGAACCCAGATTCGTTGGTCACTCCAACGGTCGCCGACGTTACGCATCCATAAAAAAGATTCAGATAGGAGAATGGAAATACTGCACAGACAACAACCTCTCTCACACAGCCGACCTCATACGTGCCAAATACACACCCCTTGCGAACGCCATCAGAAACCACTGGCCAGGCACAATGGTCGACATCCTCCCCATCGTCATGAGCCGCACAGGTACACCGCACTCCACCACCATCACGAGTCTCACCTCCCTTCTCACCACCCGCACCGACCCTCCGGATAAACTCGTCACCAAAGCACGACTCGACACATCTCGCATTCTTGCACACCTCCATACGCATACTATCCAATGGCTGCATCACCTCCTACGCATATACCGCATCAAGTCCCGCACGACCTCCCGCCGCACATCCGCATATTGCCTCCACGCACGCCCCTGAATGCACACAACCCTCGCCTCTACTTGCACCCTCCCCGATGGGGAGTAAAACCCCCGAACACCCTTGGCGAGGTTGGATTAGGTGGTTAACGGTCTAGCCCTGACTTGTAAGTTCCCTGTATGGCATAGTTGGGGGGGCCCAGAGACAACAGCCGACGCATCCGGCTTTTTGTGAAAACCGGCGCATACGGTACATGCTGTAAACAATTTCAATTTCAATAGGTGGTAGAC
>JAPMLY010001861.1:0-79171 GCA_026401115.1 Tetraselmis chui | reverse complement strand
CAGCGTTGTGACAAGTACGGGTACACATACTACACATCCGATTTAAATATTGATTCCCTTAGAGCTTATTTCATCCGAGAGTTTTCGCCAATTTCCGGGGCCTGGTGAATATTGGCGATTACACTGCCGCCGCCCCGCGGCGGAGCTCAGGCGGGGGCGGCGCTTCCTGTGCTTCCCCTGCCGGCTGATGGTCCCGTCATCGAAACTTCTCGTCCCTCCCGCGACCACTGGACTCACCCTCCGACGAGCTCGCATTCATATCACCGCATAAATCGCCTCGTACATACTTTAAGCCTTACGATAGACGCTTTCACACCAGATCGTTAAGATGGCCACCCTCACCCCCATCACGTTCTGGGCGCAGCGTGCCGACAAGCTGTGGATCACGCTGGATGTCCAGGACTGCACCTCCCCCAGCATCAGCTTCGAGAACGTGGACGGCGCGGGAAAGCTTGAGTTTAAGGGAACCGCTTCGGAAGGCAAGGTTTACGCGCTGTCGCTGCCTATGTTCAAAGAAATCAAGCCGGATGACTGCAAGGTGCGACGCCCTGCCTCCAGCGCCAACTGAACTCACCCTCCGCCTGCATCCCGCCCACATGTACCAGCCGCGCGGATCTCGGCTCCTAAGCACAAGTGCAGGCTGGGTGAGCGGTAACTGGATGCGATATGATAGCAATCATATCCTATAGTAAACCACAGCGCCGTAGTGCTACTCTGCCAGCGTAATGTTTCGTCGGTGCTGCCGCGGCTGCCCTTTGGTTTCCTTCGCTGCGTTGCCTTTCGCTCTTGTGTACCGCACAGTACTCCGCCATACAGCACTCACAATCCGCCGCCATTTATCATGTGCATTGATACTGGTAACTCTCTGCATTCAAGTGAACCCCTCTCAGCTGAGCCTTCAGTAGGCTCCTTAAACAGTCCTCAAGACCTTTGGTTCATGCACCGCTCTCGCTCTCAAGCTGAGTGTCTTTCTGATATTCACACCTCTTGCTGCATGATCTTATCGTGCAGGGCTTGTTTTTCGTCTCATCATGCCTTTATTGAGTTGCTGAGATCGCTGCTGCTGTTGCTGCTGCTGCTGCTACTGTTGCTGCTGCTGTTGCTGCTGCTTTGCTTAGATCCGCGCCGGCCCTCGGAAAATTGAGCTTGTGGTGTTCAAGGCGGAGGACAACGACTGGTGGCCGCGCCTGACAAAGGAGAAGACCAAGGACCAGCACATCAAGGCTGACTGGGATAAGTGGGCGGATGAGGATGACGACGAGGGCGAGGGTGGTGGCGATTTCGACATGTCCAACATGGCCAGCATGGGTAACTTTCAAAACATGATGGGCGGCGGTGGCATGGGCGGCATGGGCGGTATGGACATGGCCTCAATGATGGGTGGCATGGGAGGTGGCATGGGAGGCATGGACATGGCCTCCATGATGGGTGGCATGGGTGGTGGTGCTGAGGGCGGTGAAGACAGTGACGATGAGGATCTGCCTGATCTCGAGTCCACCGAGTAGGGCAGTGCAACCAGCGCCCCCCTCTCCCTGTCAACTGTATCTCCTTCAAACCAGAAGCAACCCTTCTTTTCGGTCACACTCCCCTTTCCTCTTAAGCCAGTGCAGCAATGTAGCCGTAGGTCAGCATCGCCAGAGCGGCTATGCGAAATGACTCGCCTTTCATTAGCCTTTAAAGGGGCGAGCCTCCCCTGTCACTATCACCATTCACAGCAACACCAAAAGATTTTGGCACTTGCCAGTTGTGTAACAGCAGTCAGCATTCTGTGGCTACACACAGCGTGCTACTTTGGCCCCATTTGCGTCCCGCTGCCACACGTATCTAACGACTCTTAACTGCCAATACAGGAACAGTGCATTGCCCTTATTTTCTAAGCGTTCTTTCCACAAGCAAATTGCTTCGCATGGAACCTTCTGTGTACCAACGCCAAGACCGGGATGCGTGTGTGGACGGACACCCGGTTTCTCTACAATCCCTCCTGTGTTACGCTCCTCTGCAGCCTCTTGACACACAATAACTTGTCGTGGTTATTAAGTGATAATGAGAAGCATACTTCATGCATTCCCCCATCCTGCACTGTAGCCACAACGTCGTTTGGAAGTTGGTGTGATACCAAGGCAAGGTATATCCCTGCGAGCATTTGGGATTGAGCACTCCTCTAAATATCACCGACTTCAAGACTACCGCGCCTGCCACTGATCCACATCCCACACTGTGACCACCTAATGATATGAGCAGCTGCGATGCTCCTCTTCCACTCAAGTCTGACTGCTTGCAGTTGATACTCCAAGTTCAGGTAGGGACGTTTGACTGGTGTGACTGTGCATGTTCCCTCTCCTTGCATTACGAGCAATAATAGAGACAGGCAGCGTTACAACCGTGGAGCGCCTTGTGTTGGGCAAAAAAAAATTGAATTGCAGATATATTCAGAGCATTGATCCCATTCGCACCCCCCGCCACAGCCTCCTCCACTAGGAGCTGACACAAATCCATGTCGAGGAAGGAATGTGAGTAAGTGGGTCTGGCATTCAACATTCTGTTATTTACATTTCTTTATAAAGACGAGGCAAGTGGGTTCCTGACATGCAGAGGGACAATGAAGTTCCTGGCACACGCGGGACTGTGATCTACTGACATTTTGTGGCAGGCTCAGCGCCGTTGGCGCGCCTGGTCGCCGCCTTTGAGCGGAGATGAGGTGGGTGAGGGTTTGTTGCCGTACAAACGGCTGCTCCCCCGATTACCCTTGGAGATGGGCGACAGGCCTGGGCTGCGCGGCGATGACAGGCTGCCGCCAGCGCTCACCGCGGAGATTCTGTGGGCTGCAGACCCGCCGCTCTGCTGCTTAAATGGCGACATACGGTTGGGGGAGCCGTCCAGCTTGATGTCGGCCATGCCGTTGGTGGTGTCCACATACACCTGCGAGTCCGCCACAGCATTAGGTAAGACGCCGACACAGCAGCACCTCCAGCCCTGTTTCTCATCGGCAAGCTTTAACATCAGCGAGAGTTGATGCAGTTATCGATCATCGAGGCGCATATGAACGATGGAGAGGTAATTTGTATGACGCAGCCCTTTTCGGCGACATATGCTCAAGCGCGACAGTGATGAATGCTCAATGGCGCGCGAATCAGTTCACACACACACACACACACACACATCACAGGGCGAAAGAGGAAGGAAGACAGAGGGAGGGAGAGTGAATGCATATGATCGTTGAGGGGAAGGGTGTGACTGTTTTCAAAGGGCACTGCACGAACGAGAGAATGAAACGGTTCATTGGCGCCCATACACACCAAATGGCGGGCCCTCGGGCAGGACGATTGAGCACCACACAGAGTGTGCAACTTAGACCAATGATGGCACAACAATGGGTGTCAAGTGTAAGCTGAATCAGTGAAAGTACAACTCGAAACAATGTCGAGTTATCCGAATAAAAAGTTGTATTATGTGCGTGTTCAATTATGCTCGATAGTGACTGGTCGGTGTGTGGCTAATGTCAACTAAACAATCAAAACGTGCGTTTTCAAAGACGGTAAAACATGTCGTGCGAAGTCACTTTGACAACTGTTAATGGTGGTAATGCGTACCTGTGCTGTGCCAAACTCCACACTTCGCATGCGGAGGCCGAAGTTCAGCGTGTTGATGCTCTCTTTTACTGACGCCGGCGCTGGCGAGAGGGCGAGCAGCATTAGAACCTTGGCGCCCGGGCAGAGCGAGTCCTGCAACCCCATTCCCAGCAGTCAGGTGAGAGACCGACGCCACACGCCTCGGCTCCCCCAACACGATGGCACCAGCACAGCAAGCATTGTACTCCCCATTCAATTTTCAATTTCGTACCATGAAAATATTACAACCGTTTGAATCTAACATGACTAGTGATTGGTTTATAACAATCAGTTTATATTCTAACAATGCATGCGTACTATGTAGTCAAGCACTGAAACACTACTAAGGATTAGCACATGAAACAGAACAGATAATCTTTTGAAGAGTTGCTTGGGAGGGAATGACCCACCTGCAGCGCGTAGGTGAGCTTTGAGTTGCGGTACGGGATGTGGGACGCTTTGCTGCCCAACGCGGACAGCACATCGCCCAACGCGCTGAGCGACTTATTGATGGCCATCGTCTCCTGCGCCAGAGGAGTTCAGTCTAGCCGATCAATTCCTAAATGCATTCCGAGGCGCTACAATATGGCTGCGTTGGATGGACAGCGCTACCGTATTTGTGAGTAGCCAAAAAAAGATAGGTTGGGGGTTGAACGGGGAAAGGCAGTTGAGCGACCTTCAGCCGCTCCGCTTTGTCGTCCAGCTTCCCCAACCGCTCGCTACCTGCCAGGTCGACCAACTGGAGCTTCCCACACATACGTGCACTATTGCATCACACAACTTATTTTCAGAAACCTTAATTGCTTTGAAGTTTTTTATGGATGATTGATAGGCACTTCTAAAAACAGATACGAGGAGAGGGTCGACAGTGATTCGACGACTTACCCTGTGACCCGACACGCAGTGGTGATGCGCACGCTGAGGATGCTGTGGCTGCGACTGCTGTGCTTGTTGAGGTTGGTGGCGAAGGTGGCCCGGTTTCGTCGCGCGGTTCGTATCAGCGACGCGACCTCTTGCTGACTTGTCACCTCTACTTCCGACAGGTCGGGAATGTGCACGCCGCCGTCCCCCGTCTGCTTGATCTCCAGCCGCCCGGCCGCGCCATTCTCTGCGAGTTGATCGCGCAGTGTGTCGTTATAAACCTCGAGCACGCTCATCGCGACGGTAAAGCCGACGCCGCGGTCGGTAAGCATGCGGAAGACGTCTGTCATAGCCTGGGCTGCTATGCCGGGTGCCGAGATGACGCCTTCCATGGTAAACGTCTTTCCCGCCCCCGTCTGCCCGTACGCGAGAATGCACACGTTGCAGCCATCCAGGGCACTTTCTACGAGTGGTCGAACTTCCGAATACACATCTTCCTGCGTCGCCTGTTCGGTGGCGTCAGTCGAAGCTGTAAGTAAACACGCGACAAGAAATGCAGGCATCGCTGAAGTGATAGACGATTTTTTTCCAGTCGTATGTCGAAAGACGAAGCATATTATTGGTGACACCGACAAATGAATGAAATATTTAAGGTAGGGCGTCGTGAGGCGTGGGCGGCGCACTTGCGAATCCAGAATACTGTCCATCTCGAAGAAGCGGTCGCCGCTTGGGTCGTAGCAAGCGAGGCATGGCTGCGCCAGCTTCCCAGGTCCGAATATTTGCCGGACGCTGGGTCCCATGTTTTCGGGGTCGTCGCCATCACGTAGAGGCCGCACACGAGCAACGCACCGTATCGCACCGCGCAAGTCGACTAGCTGGTTGTGGAGCGCGCGCCGGCTGGCCGCCTGTTCGTCGGCCAGCCAGCCACAATCTTTCAGGCCGCGAGAGGTACAACCACCGTGGACAAGCAAGTAAAGTTGAACTATTTTCAAATAGACTAGCAAATATCAAAATATGAGCCCCATAAATAAGTTAAACGAAATTAATAAGCAAACTCGCCTCGCGCGAGGCCACTCGGAGTGCGTCTTGCTCAGCCTCTTGAACAGCGGCAACGGCCGGAAGCATTTGCAACTGGAGCTTGGATACCGCCTGTGGGAACGTTTTGTGCATCCCTATCGCATCCTGCCGCAGCGCGTCGCAGTCTGCCTTGAGTGCCCGCAGGGCGTGCTGTAACTGCTCCGCCATTTCCACGAACGGCAACTGACTCACAGCCCGAGACCCGGCACCGAGACTCGAAATCGCTGAAGCCAAGGCAGCATTTGTGGGGCTGTTTGTGACGCTGATGGAGCGCGAGCAGGGACGAGGCGAAAAGTCTTGCAGTCGGCTCTCCAGCTCCGCGATTGACTTCATCTGGGCATCGTAGTAATTTTTTTTCAACACACTCGCGACCACAGAAACATTTATCACTGGGAGTATTGTCTATATCTTCGATCGACAAGTGTATCCACTTGCCAGGACATGAGCCACATACCTGTCGCTGTACCAGCGTGTCGTTTTCGTGCAGTGCGGCCAGTAGCTCCCTGTTCTCCGCCCGTAAGCGCGCCAACGTCGCCGTCTGGGCCGCAGCGCCGGCGCCGTCACCGGCGGCCGAGGTCAGCGCGCCCCGCAGCTCTTCAAGTTCCTTCTCGAGAAGGAAACTCGACCGCTTTTGTTCTTTTAACTCAACTTCCAGCGCATGAATATGCTGGTCTTTCTCGTCAAGACTCTCCTCTGATCAGGAAAAAGCGACGCACATATATTTGAAAATACGCACATATAGTGTCGTCGATGGTAGGGAGAATGAAAAAAATCCCAATGTTTACGAAGGTTTTGTTGATACCTAGATATTGTTCATCTAACACTACAATCGACCGGAGAATATAAGCAAATGCGTGCTATCACTGATACTAGGAAAAGGATACTCGTCGACTCGTTTCAGTGCGGACGTGATCAACTTCCTGAGCCTCCGCCGATGACTGTATTGAATACTTGAATAAATCGCTAGCAAAACGGAAATTTGGAACTCGTATTGCGGCGCAGTAGTCAACGGAGGCATATAGGGCACATGGCAGTAAAACAAAGGGATACCTACCTTTCCGCCGACACTGTCGGCACGGTCCCGCCAGCGACTGCCCTGTAGATAGCTGCACATCCAGCACCAGCTGCTGCTGCAGCGTTCGCACGCCTGCCGCGGCGACAGCCAGTAGCTCGGCCGTGAAATCTGCGCTGACGTCATCCAAGGCCGCGGTACCCTTCGTTATCAACCTCCTGAGCTCGGCCTCCAGCCCTGCCACCCCGTCCTTCTCCAAGGTCTATACCAAAGCCCCACAACAAGTGGCGTCAGTCTATTATCGCATCTAAACATCATACGAAAACCTTCCAAATGATTGCAAAAAGTAAAAATTCGAGACACAAAACATTGCTTAAGCAAAAAGAATGATAGGGTCTGAAGCATAGTCGAAGGAAAGGAAGGGAAAATGGCGAATGTTTAGAAATGAGCAAGCAATATTATTTTCACCTTGAGCGCATTCCCCAGCTCCTCGCTCAACGGCCGCCCACTGAGCGTCGGGTCCAGGAACAGGCCCCGGCCAAAGGGGGCACCCTCCACTTGCGCGGCTACATCCGCAGGCAGCGCCTGGCCATGGCTGAGGCGAGGGTGGCGCCTGAGGAGCGCGGCGGCCTGTCCGCTCATGTGTGCTGCTGCCACATTTGTCATGTATTGCTGCGCAATGCACACATAATTCTCTTACATTCACACAATAGGCACACCCTGCCCACACTCTCCCCTCTCCACACCCAGTCCACATTCGTGGCATTGAGATACGCAGAGCTTCCAAAGATGACAATGAGCGGATAGTCCGCAGCAGCATCGCATATAGCCAGCCGCACCACACACTCACTCCGCACCTGTAACAGCTGTGCGAGCTCGAACCCAACGACGTAAGCCTCCACATGGCCACCCGCCACACCTACATTGTACCCACCCACGCTCTGCACTTTGAATAAGTCACCATCCACCGCCCACGACACCAGCTCCTCCATCGCAAACATCACCGCTACGCGCTGACTGCCTATCTCCTCGATGACAACAGAGATGCCTGCGAAAACGTAATGACACCCGAAATTAGCGCGCTTTGCAAGACTACATTCAATAATTCTCACACACACACACACACACACACACACACACACACACACACACACACACACACGCACACACACACACTTTTTCACAAGCACGTACTTATGCACATACACATGCGCACACAAACAAGTACATACGCACACGCTTATACACACTCACACATACACACAATCACACACATACATACATGCATGCATGCAAAGTGTAAGTAAGGAGACCGTTGCCATTCACCCACCATGCACGTTGGCGTAAAGCACCACCTCCTCCCCCGCTTTAAAGTGAGGGGTGGCCTCCGCCGCTTTTGCCCTTACAACCTATTGCACGAGTGCGCAGAGCAGGGCGCGTGAGAATCAGCTGGACGAACGCGTTGATATGTTATGCTGTTCTCTGAGGAAGAATAGCAAGGAAGAGTTACGGGGTTGGATAATATGTCTGATATACTATAATGGTGGCAGCAGGCGTGGTGTCCGTGGCGCTGTCCGTTCGTTGTTCGTCGTAGAAAGACATTTTCTATTTTGTTTATTTTCAGACGGGAAAGATGGTCACGGGACGTACCAGAGGCGCTAAACCAGGCGGATGATCCTCCTGAAGCATGGTTATTGAGCCTTCAAGGACGGAGGGGTCCATGTCCTGACAAGATAGCTCCGCTCCCGCTCCTTCCGCTTTGGTATTTTCTCCGAAAGGACTCCGGGGCGTCGTGGGTGCGAACGAGCCGTCTGCGGAACCGGAGTTGTCTCCGTTGATGTCCTCGTCCACTAGCTTCGTAGCGCTCAACGGTTCTGAGGAATTTTCTAACTGAGAGCTTGCGGGAGCACGATAGTTCGGGCCACGCCCGTCTTCCGACAGCCGCACCACTACCGCCTCCGCGTCGGCAGGATCAATGCTCTGTGACGCCCCGGATCCGACACCCGAACTAATGCCCAGCCGAGTCGCCAGCCGGGCCCCTAAAATCAGAGTCCCCAGCCGAGACATTTTCTCTCATCCACAGACTCTTTTTCCGCTGTTTTCTTTTCCCGGCAAGCGGTGAGCCGAAAGTGCCTGTTTCGCCCTCGCTCGTGCCGTTGGTTGCTCAACAGAGCAGCCCTGCCGCAATACCGATAAACCGTTGGATGTCCAGAACCGCCCGGACGCCCCTCTCTCTTCCAAGTCGCGCTGCTGCTTTGTGCCCAACCTCGACCGGGTATAAAACTATATCCTATATCGAGAGGAACTACTCACTGTTTGCGCTCCGCGCGGCGGCTGGGTGGATGACAACAGAATGAGGTCGGTTGTGTGGTTCGGGTGACGCGGTACAGGTACGACCGCGTCGTCGCTTTGGTCATCGTCGATGGGCGTATTGGTACCCGTACTTGTGGCAACAGTCTTGTATTGGGAATAAATAAATGTACCGCATCACATGAGCGTTTCCAATAAACCAAAAATTTCTTACAAGAAAAAGCAGTGGAGGCCACCAAGCAAGAAAGATAAAGAAAGGAAGAAAAAACCTAAGCCCGAGGAACAGGAAGGCATGCCACAGCATCAGCACTGCCTTCCTGAAAAGCGTCGCGGAGATAAGAACCCAAAGTGCCATGAAGAGCAGCAGAAAGACGTTGCATGAATTCTCGTCGCACATCCCCCAAAAAACGCCGAAACGGAAGAGAAGTAGATCGACGAACAAAATGCTGCATACGGACATAACTGTCAGAGCGCAAGGAACGAGAGTCAGCGGCCCCCATGCCAGGGAAGCGACGTACAGCCACCAAAATAGCCAAGCGATCGACCAACTCAGCCGCCATCGGCGCCAACCGGCCCCCATCCTCCATGGCGAAGGGGTAGTAGTCATGGACCGACTGAACCGAAGGCGTGCCAAGCAAAGCGGAAGTGCGGAGGTCCGCATCAAGTTTGCCTTGCTGAGCTCCCAATGCAAGGCTGCCAGGGAGTGGAAGGCGAGCACCTATACGAGGAACGTTGGTGTTCGTGCGAGCACTTGTAACCGTCACATCAACAACAAGATGGCGGTGCGGAGCCATGAAGTCCAACCAAACCACATCCCCAGGACGATCACGTGAAGCTCCCGACCGAATACGGCGGACCTCCAACCGCAAGTCCCGGCCCTTAGTAGCCCCCGCTTCAAGCATGAACTCTTCAAGCACGTGGACAATGCGGTCATGGAGTTGAATGATATACCAAGAGCACGGGCACCGGGGGATATGGTCCATGAGCATAGCGGCTGTTGAGCGCTCACCCGACATAAAGATGCCCGATACCGTCGACGAAGATCCATACCCGCAAGATTCTGAAGGGGCCTCATTGCACCGAGGGCATTTTCGAACATGAGCGGCGCGCTCCGCAGTCAAGCCAAGCACCCGGTGGGCTGCCATCATATAGCAATCGGATGGCACCTTGAAACTGGACTCATGTGAAGCGAAAAAGAGAGCCAAAGCCCCGCGACCCGTACCCGAAGTCACCCTCATATAGTCCGGTGGGGAAGGTCTGCAAAACGCCAAGAGGTCAAGGTAGGCCCGGGCACGAAGAATGCGCGAAATGCCCCGTTGGATGTGGCCCCCAGAATCTCCCAAGCGAGTAAGAGCATCGGGAGTCGGAAGTTGTAGGCTAGTCACTTGGGTAGCGGGTGCGTTTCCAATAACGATTCTAAAACTGCGTCGGTCTAAATGTATTTATCCGAGACAAGTCTCGCCCAGGTTTAGGGTTTAGGGTTCTGTGGTTTAAACCCAAGGCCCTAGACTCGCCCACGCCCCACATGGATTAATCGGCGACTGGGAGTCAAATTATGCCAAAGATTATAGCATATTTACATTTTAGATAAACAGGCACTAAAACGCTTGTTCACATGAGTCATTTCTATTCAACGCTTGATTGCAGCGTCTGGTGGGTGGGTGGGTTGCGCGAGCCGATTGGGCGAGCGCAAAGACATAAGGTGGTTGCTACTAGCTAGAGGAGCTGCTTTAGAGGTAAAGCATGTGGGCGTCCGCCGCGGACATTTTTGACTACGATTGTGACGCTTTGTCTCCGCGCGTTGCAATTGGCGGACTCAACATGGTACGATAACCAACCGTTACACCCTTATATTTACCAATATAAGAATTTAGCGACTGGGAGTCAGATTATGCCATTGAAAAACGGTCGAAGGTCGGCGTAGGCTACTCAACTGGGGGTGTGGCGACTAGCCTTCCGAAGAACAACAAGGCAACCGGTGTCGCGCTCATGGTCGGGTCGATGTACTTTCTTATAACAACGTCACTCATTTTCGACCAGCCGCCCACGTAGCGAATCTTGGTGAGGGGTGTGCCGATGCATTCGGCGATGGACGCCGCGCCTTTCCGTAGCCTTTGCGATGTCCATTTGAATTTCGGGGGGGGTGGGGTGATGCGCCGATGGCGTTGCACGCCTTGCGAATCCACTCGGTGATGGTCCCTTCAGTCCACGCGTGCGGTGTCTCGTCGAGTGTAATTGCCCAAAAGCTTGTAGACTCGGGTCCATCGTCGAGGTTGTAGCAATACCTAGTGCGTCTTGCGGAAAACGCCTCTAGGAGGTCCGCGAGGAGTGGTACTTCAAACAAATGGGATTTGTAGGAGCGGCTTGTCGACCGCGGTCCTACGTTAATCCTCTTTTGCATTTCGTACGAATAATAATATGTCACCGCCCGTTATGTCGACCGCGATGTCGTCCACGTGGCAGCGCACTCCAGTTTCCGCGCGGCGAAAATAATCGCATTTAATGCAAACTGAGAGAATTTCGCGGAAAGTCTTGATGTGTACGAGCGTGTCCGGCTGCCATATTAACGCGCGGTCGTGTCGGTGGGCGAATTGTAGCATTTATTGTACGATGGATGATGGGATTGGGACTCGAACGTCAGAGTTGGCGATGGGCTATTTCTGCATGGCGAGTACTCGACGCGCGTCCGTGAGAAGTGGCCCCAACGCCAATGGCTCCTTAAAGTTTTCTCCAAAAAATTGTTGATCGCTAAGAAATAGGGTTGGAGGCTGTTGGCCGCGACCATCCTTGATCGTGCGAGCTATGCAGTGAAACGTAGCATGTCGGTCGCGGTAGCTTGTATCGGGGTGATGCCCTTTTCGTCGCAAAATCCAGTGAAACGACGTATTCCGGTGCCGTAGATGTCGTAGGTGGCGGGGGCGAGGGAGCCGGTGAGGAGATCGAGCACGAGGTCGCCGAGGTCGTCCGTGCCTACGAGTGCTCCGACGTGGTTGTGCATCGATGCGTGCCAAGGTGCGTGGGCCGAAGGCTCGATGATCCAGTACTTGACCGGCGCCGCGGGGTTGCTGCTGTCCGTTGTTGTCCAGACTCGGTAGGGGCGGGGGGCGGACGCTTGGCTGGTCGGGGTTGGGTTTAGTGTTCCCCGTATCTGGTAGAACCACGACGATGTGGTACGTGGAAGGCCGCGATGCTCCAGCCGGGCGGTCCTACGCCCTCATGCGCTCTTCGTTTGCCCGGAAAACATGAATATCGGGAGGGGGTCACATGATCTACTCTTCGGCTAGCTCGCTTAGTAGTAGTTGGTACCAATGTTTGGCAAGCCAATACGGCATGATGATAGTTGCCGCGGCGCCAAGTTTGAGTAGTTTTTGGACGAGGTCGGGAAGGAGCGATCTAGGCAAGTTGCACCAATTGGTCTCCGAGGTCTTCAGCTTGTCGGGTAAATGGAGGCATACCACGGCTTCGGAAGTTCGGCCTCGCCACCGGGAATTGTAGCGTTGAAGCAACAAGTTGCCGTGCGTGTGACGAGTACAGTCCTTCAACAGTACATTGCATGACATTGTACAGGTACTCGTTACGGATTCCAATTCGTGCTTTTCCATAGGACGGACGTATACTCGTGGGTACGTCGCTACTGCAATATTGTAAGGGTGCTGATGCTACAGTACGACCAGTACCTCCCGGTACGTACATATATGCATAATTAATCTAACTAGCCATATGACGCGCCAGAACGAGCTCTTCGATGCAGAAGGAGCCGCGTCGTGAAACCCAATGCTAGGCAGGCCGCGTCTCGAAGCAAATGACGACGGTTGAACAGCCCTAACGCCTGACACGTAAGCGTAGCTTGCATGCGTAAGTAATCTGGGCAGAAACCTATTTAAGCCTAGTGCAGTAGAGGGAGGTGACAAAACCATTTAACAATTCCTTTGTTCATTTACAACATCTACTGCTTAAGTACAGCAGTGAAACATCTTTCACCATTGCCTCTCGACAACATCATTTTGCCATCTTGCAACAACAGAACTAGACAGACAAGAACAGATTTGTGCTAGCGTTTAGCTTTCAGAGGCTAACCGCCACACTGGTTTCGGAGCTCTCTGTTCGACGCACGCTTTCGTTGCTCATTGATTCGCTCGACGTTGCTTGATTGAGTTGCGATGGCTTCTCTAGGACCCGGACATTACGTGGTGTTGGTAATTAATGTTGGAGGAACTAAACCGTCGGACTTGAAGCTGATATTACAACGCGAGCCTCGCTCTGGTAAAACTTGGTTCCCAGCTGGTTATGTCTTACCCAATGAAGAGCATGTCGACGCTGCTGTTCGTGAGTTACACGAGGGGACCGGTCTTATTCTGACGCCGGAAGATTTAACGTTGTTGAGTGGTGAACCTGTTATCGTTACGCTACCTCAAGGACGACAGCTCGTTTACGTGTACTCAGCTTCTATTCCTGTCATGTTTGCTCCGATCAACTTACGCACACCTGCTCAGGTCGAGCAGGCTGTTTTGGCACAGTCGACAGTTAATCCGGATGGTACTTACGTCGTCCCGGAAACAATCAACATTGACGGTCTGACACTTACGCCCGCTCAGAAGGGGTTACTTCGTGCGGAGAAGCACAAGAGTGAGTTACTTCACTTTGGCTACGTGACTCAATGGGAACTCTTTTTCCGAGCGGTCCTCCAACACGTTCTAGTCCTACAAGACGACACGTCTATCCCGAGACAGTTCTTCATGCACTCTCGGTTTACGACGGTCGACTCTGGTCCTGTCTGGCTGCTGATTCGCGGACACATCAACCGATTGACTGGTGAAGGGCCTACAGATTTACGAGTGGGAATGCCGATGCCTACACACAACCTAGCTGGACTACATGTCACCCTCACGGAGACCCAGCGGAAGGCTGCAATTAATTCAACGTACCAAAGTGGTCGTGTCGCTAATGAACTCGAGGACTGGCTTGAAGCTCAGCCTCAGCGTTTTCTCATGCTCGGGATTACGCCTGATTCGTACGACTCAGTGATATGGGTTACTTCACAATTCGCTGGACATCTGGATGGGTGGTGGCTGAACCGGAAAACGCAGCCTCCAATTCCAGCTACGTACAACGAGCTTGTTACGGAATTACGCAACTCAACATTTCTTCCGAACATCAAGGACGACGCAATTAACGCTTTGCTCAGCTTTACGCGGAGCAGCACGATGAGTTACGCGTTCTACACTAAGCAATACAACGACTATTTACGTCGTTCTCGTCAGCCCCTGTCAGCTGATGTTCAGTGTGTGCGCTTCATTAACGGCTTAGCGAACTCTGCGTTGAAGAACCACACGAAGTCACACCGAGCTCAGAGGGGGTACCAGATTACGCTGGTGGAGCTGCAAAACTTTTTGAACGACGTCGTTACAGATTCGCCGGAACTCGGCAATACGAGGTCTTCTGCTAGTCCATCTGCCCAGCCTACACGCAAGCGCAATCTTGAGGACCCTCTCGACGAAGCCTCTAAGATCGGGAAACGTAATAGAAGTAGCCGTGGTCGTGGCCGCGGACGTGGACGTGGTAGCGGCAACAATGGTGGACGTGGTGGCGGAAACAATGGTGGACGTGGTCAAACATCTGGCCGTGATGATTTCAACACGCTCGCAAAAGCGATGACACCTGAGGAGCTTAAGCGTCACATGGATGAGGGACTCTGCTTCAAGTGCCACAAGAAGGGACACCGACTGTTCCAATGCCCGGAGTGGAAGGGCAAGGCACCGATGGAACCTAAGAAGCAATGATGGTGGCAAGGCTGTTCTACTAGCGAACTTGAGCAGCCGGCTACATCTACTGTTCGTTCTGAGACACTGTTAGCGACAGAGGTCGTCGAAACACCTTCGGCATCTCCATCGACTACAGTCGCGACTCCTGCAACGTTAGTAGCAGGTCGTCGTCGTCAGACTAAGCAGAGACAGAGTCGTAAACATGTAACCAGACGTTCAATTGATTGGAAGCTGGTTGACTCAATCTTTGACCCTCTGCATGCACGATTCGACTTCACATTGGAGGGATGTGCTGATGATGAAGGTCTAAACTCGCACGGTGACTTACCTCACTGTTCGCCGAGCGACTTGATTCTTGAGAGAGATTTGACACTGGAACGGGTGTTTATCAACCCAACCTGGGAGTTAGCTGAGCAGATTGCACAGCATTTTGAGGATTGTCGACGAACATCTCCGACATCTACGATGGCTGTATTTGTACTACCGAAATGGGCGAAATTTACTCAAGTGACTAAGAACTAGAAACTCTACCAAGAATTCCCAGCAAGGACATAGCTTTTTACTCGTCAGTCACTTGAGATCCCGGCGCAACAGGAGGTGGTTGCTCCAACTCCTTGGCATGTACAGCTGTGGTTAGTCGACGCAGATTGTGCGTTTAACGACTCAACAACACCTACAAGATCTTATCAACCAGACTCGGTACCTGTACCTTCAGACAACGCGGAAGCGTCCATCGCTACGCTGCAACAATTTTCTTCGCCAGCTACAGCCCTACTGACTGACCTCACGGAAGCTCGACCGTTAATTCGAACTGAGCTGACTGTGAAAACTCATGATGGCGGACACCAGGTTTCTGGATTAGTGGACTGCGCTGCGACACTTGATTTTGTGTCAGAGGACTTTGTACGACGCTTTGCTTTACAGACTCGGAAGTCTACGACTAAGACCCCAGTTCGACTCGCCAACGGACAACGAGTGACTTCTACGACAGTCTGCGATGTCACTTTTGAGCTGGCTCAACACGAATTTCACCGGACTTTTTACGTCTTACGTGATTTACGCACAGCTGATTTAATCTTGGGTTTACCATGGCTTGATGACGAACATGCCTCTTTACAATTTGGTACAACCAGGGTTTTTACACTAATGGACGGCACAGCTGTGGAGACTACGATCGAAGAACGACGCCCTGAGTGTCTACTGCTGTCGTCTACATAAGTTCAGAAACTCATGCGCAAGACGCGCCGCAGCAGGGGACGTCATGCTGATTTTTACGTCATTGAACTTACGTCAGCCGCTGAACAACCGACAGACTTTCACACTACAGAGGAGCTAACTGCAGAACAACGTGCCAACTTCCGGTCGTTACTCTTCGATGACTTCCCGGAGTTACTGCAACCTGTCGACTCTCCACTTGTAAGCCGACAGTGGGATCATCCCATTGAAACTATTGGCCCAATGCGACGTCAACGTCTCAACATAATATCACCTGCAGAACGCGCGAAGCTAAATCGACAGCTCAAAGACGCAGTGGAGGCAGGTCTGGTCCGTCCCATCTACAGTGAATTCGGCTCGCCAATTCTTTTTGTGCGGAAAGCTGATGGCTCACTACGTCTGTGCATTGACTACCGTGGCCTTAACGAGGTTACGCGTAAAGATGCTTACCCACTTCCGCGTGTGGATGATACTCTGGACGAACTTAAGGACGCGAATTTTTACAAACACCTCGACCTCGCCTCTGGATTCTGGCAAGTTCGAGTGCGTGATCGGGACGTTCACAAGACGGCTTTTCAGACCCCTGATGGCTTAATGGAATGGGTCGCCATGCCGTTTGGCCTGTGCAATGCGCCGGTTACATTTCAAAGAATGATGAACGACATTCTTTGCGACTTTTTACACAAGTTCGTGACAGTCTACCTCGATGACGTCTGTATTTACAGTCGAACACTGGAAGAGCACCTTGAGCACCTGCGACTTGTGCTACAGCGGTTCAAGGAGGAAGGGCTGAAATTACGCCTTAAGAAATGCTTTTTCGGACTGCAAGAGATGGAGTACCTGGGCTACACTGGGTCGGCCGGTAAACTTTCGGTTTCCACAAAGAAAGTCGAGGCCGTTGCAGACTGGCCAGTGCCCAAGACGCAGAAGGAAGTTCGCAGTTTCGTACAGTTCTGCAACTTCTATGCCAGATTCATACACTATTTTAGCGACCTTACGGCTCCATTGACGGACTTACTGCGGAAGTCCCAGCCATAGAAGGTTACGCTGACGCATGCCTGTTTGGAAGCCTTCGAGACTCTCAAGTTACGGCTCATTTCCGCGCCATGCCTGATCCTTCCGGAGGTCGGCTCGGACGCGACGTTCACCGTAGCTACAGATGCTTCAACAGTGGGGATTGCAGCAGTCTTGTTGCAAGACCAAGGAGGAGGTATTCAACCAGTCTCTTACTGGGCGCGTAAGCTGAATCCAGCTTAGCGTGGTAACACTTACTCTGCGGACGACTTAGAAGCTTTGGCCGTGTGCGAAGCTGTCAAGCATTGGAGGTGCTATCTTGAAGGATGCTCTAAGTTCCTTGTCGTAACAGACCACGACACACTGCGACATCTGCTCAGGCAACCGAACAACATGCTGGACAAGCGGCAAGCAAGATACCTGCGGGATTTGCAACCGTTTGTGGGCTCGATGACACTTGCATATCGCAAAGGAGCTCTGAACGAAGGTGACCCGTTAAGCCGGCGTCCAAACTTCGTACCTCAGGCCACAGTACCCTTATTTTGGGATGGCGAGGTTCCGTCAGATCGAGAATTACGACGGAAGGCCCAGCTGCTGTTTGAAGACGCACAGTTAAATTTATTGATTGTTGACGCACTACAGCTGAGCCCTGAGTTCGCTGATCTCATTCGCGAGGGGTTCTCACAAGACTCGTTTTATGGGGACGAGGGTGAGTGCACGAAAGACAGCCGGATAGAAGCCAGAGACGGATACTTTTGGCGCCTCAATCGCCTCTGTATTCCACAGAACTCTGAGCTCCGACTGAGATTGATCACAGAGCTGCACGAAAGTTCGTCAGCTGGTCACAGAGGAGTTGCTAGCACTCTTGCTAAAGCACTCGACAGATTCTGGTGGAAACGAATCCGCCAAGACGTGAAAGATTTCTGTGAACGCTGCGTCGTGTGTCGACGAGCGAAAATTCGACCGCAGATGGCTGCGACTCTTTACCCATTGCCTGCTCCACCCAGACCGTGGCACACAGTTGGTCTTGACTACCTAACACACTTGCCTAATAGCAATGGCTTTAATAGCGTGCTGATTGTAGTAGACCATCTAACTCGAATGGCCCATTTTCTGCCATGTACAGAGTCGATTACTGCCGAAGAAACTGCAACTTTGTTTTTACAAGGAGTCTACCGTTTACATGGACTGCCCCGAGTGCTGATCAGCGACCGCGACCCAAAATTCGTCAGTGCCTTCTGGCAGACACTTTGGAGACGCCTTGGAACGCGTCTGAACATGTCTTCCAGTCGACATCCAGAAACAAACGGGTTGACAGAGCGAGTAAACAACGCGTTTCAGCAGCTTCTTCGTTGCTTATGTTGCTATGACGGCTCTGATTGGACGACACTACTACCGCAAGTGGAATTCGCGTACAACGCTTCGCGTGCACTCGGAATTGAGCACACACCGTTCGAGGCTAACTTTGGGTTCTCTCCTGAGGAGCCTCCTGACCTGCTGTTCAGCATGCGACCATCGATTCCAGTTTTGCAAGACGCAACAGAACGGATGAGATTGTTACAGGAAGTACACACCCTGGTACGCTCAGTGTTACAACTACACAAGGACGAGATGCAGGCGCGCACAGACCCGTCTACAACGCCACACTTCCCTAAGGGAGATAAGGTATCGGTCGTCACAACAAACCTTTTTCTACGAGGACAACCGAACCGGAAACTCAGGGACAGACAGCTCGGCCCTTTTTCAGTGGAGGAGCAGATTGGGAAACACAGTTACAGATTGAAACTACCAGCGACAGTCCGCTTACATCTTGTGTTCCATGTTAATAACTTACGACCCTGCGCTACTGCTCCACTACGACCAGCTGTCCCGGTGACTATACCTGAAGGAGACGACGAGGAGTTTGACGTCTCGCACATCTCTGCTGTGTGCATCAAATCGCTACCTGGACGACGAGGCAAATATTTGCTCTTCATGACGCACTTCAATGATGACGACATTCCACCTGTTTGGCACCGGTTGAATGAGGTGCACCGAACAATCGCGTTACAAGAATTCTTGGAGACGCCCCAATGGCACAAGTTTGCCAGGACTCAGGCGTACATCGACTTCATGCATGCTCACCCAGCGCGCATTCCTGAGTCCCAGTAACTGCTTCAGTAAAGGAGCCAAGAACCACGGAGGTCTGCCTCGCGGCGGCCTCGCTAATCTGTCAAGAGGGGGAGGGTACGAGTGTGACGAGTAGAGTCCTGCAACAGTACATTGCATGACATTGTACATGTACTCGTTACGGATTCCAATTCGTGCTTTTCCACATGACGGACGTATACTCGTGGGTACGTCGCTACTGCAATATTGTAAGGGTGCTGATGCTACAGTACGACCAGTACCTCCCGGTACGTACATATATGCATAATTAATCTAACTAGCCAGATGACGCGCCAGAACGAGCTCTTCGATGCAGAAGGAGCCGCGTCGTGAAACCCAATGCTAGGCAGGCCGCGTCTCGAAGCAAATGACGACGGTTGAACAGCCCTAACGCCTGACACGTAAGCGTAGCTTGCAAGCGTAAGTAATCTGGGCAGAAACCTATTTAAGCCTAGTGCAGTAGAGGGAGGTGACAAAACCATTTAACAATTCCCTTGTTCATTTACAACATCTACTGCTTAAGTACAGTAGTGAAACATCTTTCACCATTGCCTCTCGACAACATTATTTTGCCATCTTGCAACAACAGAACTAGACAGAAAAGAACAGATTTGTGCTAGCGTTTAGCTTTCAAAGGCTAACCGCCACATGCGTGGCGAATCTCTCGAAGAAGCGAGGGCCCCACAGCGAGTCAAGGTAAGTGAAGATGCGGGGGTTGTGGTGCCAATCGTCTTTGTCAGTTTCTCGGCTCAACTTGTCGGCCCATTCCTTAGCCGCGGATCGAATATAGTGCGCGCGAATGATGAAGTTGTTAATGTCGAGGAGTCCCCAAAGTTCCATAGCTCATCCATCATGGCTGGCGACCGGGACGCGAGGGGAATCAAGACAGCCACCACGGGTTGGTTGTCGTCGTGCATGAATACTTTGCGTCCGCGCAGTAGCGGCAAGAACTGCAAGTCACACGGCCTTCAACTCTTCAATATCATGATCTTCAACGCATCTGATATGTTGCGATTGGTCCGAGTGTGGCCATAAACCTCGTGCCTCGAATTGTTCGATCGGCACCGCTCCCTAGCCGTAACTTTAGCTATCGCAATGCAGGTAGGCGGTCTCAACTAGGGAGAAGATGGAGCGGCTGCTGTTGGTGGAGGGGACTTGCGTCCACCCGTGGAGATCGCGTTTCAACTTGTACATGAGTTTTACCCGTCCTTCCCATCATGTTCTTGTAGTTAGTACGTCGTGCAACTCGCGGAGGCACAAGCGTACTGCCGGGATGGCGAGGTAGAGGTTATGCACTTTTCCGGCGAGTACCGGTAGCTGTCGGGTTGGTAGCCATCGGACGTCTCGTGTAAACCGTTGTAGTAGGTTCCGGGAAAGGGTCGCGAACTCGCGATGGCGCGGAGATTCGAAGTCGGGGCTCGGGAGGTAGAGGTGGTTGTGTTGATCTCAAGGACAAGGTGCTCGCACATATGTGTAGGCTCCTAATGATCTTTCTTGGGGTTGCGTCCCAGTCCGAGGCGGCTGAGTAGGGACGCGACGCGGCCGCGGAGCCGTGGGGCGGCTTGTACATGTTGTTGGCAAAAAATGACAAGTCGTCCACGTACGAGAGCAATCGGGCGCCTCTCCATCTAGAGTTGCGTTGGTAGCGTCGGGAGGGTCTTGGTCGCTTTGACTGCTGACTTGCGGGCATGCGGGGGTTGTGCTCGATGGGGTTGGGCAGAGGTTCTCAGAGGTGTCTCATAATACATTCGATGAGCCGGCAAAAATAGTAGTTGCTACACTTCCATGCCATCGGTAGACCGGCTAGTAGGTACAAGGTCTTGCGGTAATTTACCGTGAAGATGTCCATGTCCTCCTCCCGTATGTCTAGCGTGTAGTAGCCGTCGGTGAGATCGAAGGAGACCATCCAACCGCCGGCGCGCGTCATATTTTCAATGTGTTGGAGTGTCTCGTAGGTTAATTTGTGCTCTTTGCAATACTTGCACATGGGGCGTAGGTCGATGATGAGGCGCTATTTGTTTTCGCGTGGTTTGGGGACTAAAAACATTATGGACCCCACGTGTTGCGCTTTCCATGTTTCCATGCGCGTGAGTGTATAGATCTTGGGAGATCGGAGCCCATGAAGTCGAGCTGCTGTTGTGTTGCGTCGAGCATGGACATGTTGTTGAAAGGTGGGGGCAGGCGGCCGCCGATGAAAGGTATGCGGGCCCCGTGACGAGTCCAGCCTAGAACTTGCTCGCTCGCGCCTAATCGTTTCCGCTCTAACGCTATGTTCCGCACGCGGTTACGCATGTAGTTCGAACGGTGGTTGCAGGACGTGGCTCGTCGGGTCACACCATCAAGCGTTCTTGTCGGGGTTCTTGGGCTTTGGGTCTTTGCCGACGACCCCACGACAACTCATCCACATCCCACCCCCTTGCCCTTGACACTATCGCAAACACCAACACCCATCGCCTACATGAGGCTGACCGCCCACCCCGCCTCAGGTCTCACCCCGCTCGCTACGGGGAACTTGTGGCACACATGTCCGATTACCCTCCGGTCCTAGTCACGGCGTATTATAATCATGAACATGTTAAAGGCAAAGAGGACATTTTGGAACAACCCTCCGTGCCCAAGTTGATTGATGGTCCACATCACCTCCTCACAGGCGCAACATATGACGCCATTGCTCTCTTCTCGGCCAGAAATTGTGTTGAACCAAAATCGTACCGGATTGCCCTCTCTAGCGCCCAAGCACTTGACAAATATGCCGCGATGCAGCATGAGTAGTCCTCCCTCATGGATAGTGACACGTGGGAACTCGTCGACCTGGCCCCCGACCGAGTGGGCGTCAACAACAAGTCGATCTACAAGGTGATGTCCGACACAATGGGTGATGTCTCGCACTTCAAAGCCAGGTTCGTCGCCAAAGGCTACAGCCAACGCGCATGCCTCGACTATAAGGAAACATTCTCCCCGGTCATTCGCATGGCCAGTCTCCGACTCTTCCTCGCCATTGCGGGCGCCCGCGACCTTGAACTCCGCCAAATTGATAGCGACATTGCGTTCCTCTACGCTCCCATTAAAGAAGACGTGTACATCCGCCAACCACTCGGCTTCTAGGATGGCACTTCTAAAGTGTGTTATCTCAAACGTTGCCTCTACGAACTCAAACAGTCCCCTCGCGAGTTCAACATGCAACTGCGTGCATGGCTTGTCGAAAGCGGGTAGCAGCAACACATCTCGGATCCGTGCATCTACATCTTCCGAGCCGGACTCATTTTTGCCATGATCGCCCTCAACATGGACGACATTCCCGCCGCATACAATGATGCTACTTGCCTCACATCGTTCAAAGCTCGCTTGGGCGCCATATTCAAAATCAAAGACTTGGGTGACCTCTCCCAACCCCCCGGCATGCAGATTACCCGCGACCGAACGGCACGCACCATTTCATTGGACCAATCCAAATACCTGCGCGATATCCTCGCCATATACGAAATGACCGGCGGTAAGCCCTCGTCCCTACCTATGGACCCATGCTTCATGTCCGGCCTCGCACACATGGACTCCCCTCCCCTCACATGAGTGGCTAAGGACGTCTATCCCAGCCTCCTCGGCAGCCTTCATTACGCGGCAGTCTGCACGCGTCTTGATGTTACTACGGCGTTGAGCATCCTTGGCTCCGCCCAGGTACATCCCACGGAGGCTCACCTACATGCCCCGAAGAAGGTGGTTCGCTAACTCCATGGCACTATGGACATGCGCCTGACATTGGGGGGGGGAGGGGGGGAAGACCACAGTCTCCAACTTACATGCTTTGCATATGCGGACGGGGCCAGCGACAGCAGCACACGCAGGTCGCGCTCGGGGTACATGTTTACACTCGGCCGCGGACGCGTCAGCTACAAGTCCAAGCAACATTCTTGTATCGCCCAATCCACTTGTGAGGCAGAATAATACTTTGCGGTAGACGCCTCCAAGGAGGGATTCCACCTCCACCAGCTTATGGGGGATATCTTTAATGCCCCGATCACCGGAACAACTACCATATGGGAGGACAATCAAAGCGCCATCGCGTACTCCCAAAATACCTTGGTCAGTGAGAAGATGAAGCACGTCGGTGTGAAGTGTCACTTCCTTAAGGGCCACGTGGAACTTGGGACAATCATGTTGAGGCATCTCCCACTGACCAAATGGTGGCTAGCATGTTCACCAAACCACTACCAGGACTTGCACTTTCAAGACATCGAAGTGCAATCTTGTGAGGAACATATCCATTTTAACGCTTCATCCCGTATCTACCTTCAAGGGGAGTATTGTAAGTAATACACTTTAACTATTTGTTGCAGATAGCTATTGTAAGCTAATCAAGATTTGATTAGTACATGTCTAAACCGGACACACCGCTACTATGTTTGATTCGGTACGGAATTGTCGCTAGGCTACATCTCCTCACTTCCTTTGTCCCGACACCACACCTCGGCATGGTTGCCTCTGTGACTGTCCTATTTGTGTGAATGTGATTATGACAACGTGTACATTGGTTACCTATCTCTCTGAATGTGTCTGCACGGGTCAACACCCCTTCCTAATCACCCTCTTCCTCGAACCATTCCTCCGATGGCTCACGGTCGGTCGTGTTGTAAGTAGTACTTACTAGTTATCAGTTGCATATAGCTATTGTAAGTTGTTCTAGACATGTTTAGTAAATGTCTAGATCGGACACACCGATACACAATTTGTTTCGGATACAGAGATGTCGTTGGTCTATTGCTCTTCACTTTTTTTGTCCCGACACCAAGCCTCGGGCTGGATGTTTCTCATATTGTCCTTCTGTGTGATTGTGGCTCTAACTACGTCTACGCTGGTTACCTTCCCCTCCTAAGGTCTTTGCACGGTTAAACACATTATGGACCCCCGCCTCAAGTCACTTACACGCGACCAATTGCTTTTCGGCGAGCTGCGATCGGCGACTCTGCCACGGAAGGCAAGCTCTCCTACATAAATAGCACTTGGCCCATGTAGTCGGCGCTAACGCAAGTATACTATGCGTGCTAAAAACACCCCCGACAACCCACTCCACCCATGTGCTCGAGACCGACTGCCACCCACCCACACCGGCGCACTCGCTATGTGTGAAGAGGGTGCATACATGTCCAAGATGGAGCCGGGGGGGGGGGGGGGGGGGGGGGGGGGGGGGCACTAGTGGGTGAATACGCATATACAAGGTGCATGACAACCAGAACAAACAAATTTACTATTTGTAGTTTTAGCGCCCATGCGTCAGCGACTCGTTCCATCTAACTTGGCCGTGGCCTCGACTTGTGCCCCATACTGGGTAAAGGACACAGAAAAGGTGCTTTGAGACGCCCCGGGGCTATAGGCCGAGGGGCCAGCGGGCATCGGACCGTCTCTCTGCAACCGCAATTAGGCACAAGTCCGGCTAGTGGTTCTGCTTGTACCTAGCCGTTCACCCTTGCTCGCACCGTTTGTCACCATGGCACCAAAACTCGTCCGGACGACCCCCTTGGCTGCCTACACTGATTAGAGCTCGAAGCAGAGCTCCCTCGCCCCATCCCGTGACGCGATCGCACTTGTGCTCCAATAAATGGCGCTCATGAACGCCCGCTTGGACGCGCAAGGAAATGAGACGGCTACTCAACGTCACCGCGACGCGTAGCGCGACACCCCGCGCCACGCTCAGACCACCACTCCCGTTAAACCCCAATGCATTCTAGTCCAGCTACCACCCCCCCACCACACCCACACCTCGGGTACCCAGCTCCCACCCCCGGACCACTTTTTCCTTATGATCCACCATACCATCACCACCCACCTCGTGGCCAGCCGCCCTTGTACGGTAATCCACAGTCCCTACTTGGACATTCCCCGGTGTTAAGTAGCCCGTCTTCTCACCCTGATGGTCAACCCTTTTCCCAACTAATCGCGGAGTCCACAACGGACGTGGGGGACGTCGCCCTACCATTGACCCGGTGGTCATTGGGCGCGATATTCATGAGCCCACCGGTGTCGACAAAAAGGTGCTCAACCGGTCCATCAAAATGTCTGTCCCCACCATGAGGCCGAACACAACCTTTAAGCAATGGAAAGGGAATTTCCTTACCTTCCTTTCTCTAAAAGCCGCTGACCTCATTCCCCAGTTTGCCATCCGCGTGTCGGGCGTATGGTTGGACGAACAAGCCCAAAGCTATGCCTACGCAATCATGGTGCATGCTGGCAACGAGAACAATCGTATTGATCATGCGGTCAAGTGCGTCTCCGCTGCTCGCCCAGAGTGCGCACCAACTGCGTGGGAAGTCATGCGTGAGCGGTTGAATGGCCGATCCTTCGCCCGCTCTCTCTTACTGCTTGTCAACCTCATGCTTCGGCAGTGTCCCGTACAATCCCTCATTGACTATGTCCACTTCATGCGACAGATCATCGACGATCACAACGAAACATGTGAGGTGATTGATGGCTCCGCAGCCATCCTCCCTCACCACATGGTTCTCCTCACGCTGCGTGGTATCTCCGCCACCGGTCCGTTCTGCCAAGCCAATCAATGCGTCATAAATGCCTTCGACACAAACTACCTCATGTCTGCGGACGAAGCCATGGCCAACATTTTCCATCTGGCAAAGAACATGGAGGAAGAGCTCCCGGGGACTACTATACCCGCCCCGGGTGGTCATGCCTCCCCCATATCTGCGTTTGTCACAGTTGAACGTGGGTCACACAATGGCCGGGGCAACACCAACCGTGGCGGCTGCATTGGACGTGGCATGCCCAACAAGTGCAGTGGTTGTGGTTGTCTCGACCACATCATGTCGTCCTGCGCGGCCTCGGATGATGCCCTCCTGAAAAAGGAGTCTAGCCAAGCGCAAGGTCATCGTCTAGAAGTATGGCAACCCCAGCAACACTGCCCCCGCACATGTTGCCCTCCTTAGCGACATATCTCATGCGGACCCCTCTCCGCCTGCAATTCTCGACGTGCCCATTCTTGAGGAGTGCACCGATGACTATGATGACACACATGTGAGTGTCCATGTTAGCACTAGCATTGCATTACCTAGTGCTTACGTACAAGGTAGCTAGTCGTTATCCTAGTACTTAGTGTTGTACTAATAGCGGTACTCTATTTCCCTGTTAGTGGCGGCCGGCCGGCCTTGCCGGTGCCTTTGCCGGCCGCCGTCTCTCTCTTTTCACTTCCCATGTCCCCACCGTTAGCCCCCCAGCGGGGCCGGCTCGACTACCCGTAGAACCATTATACTTCCATCTCCAATAGCCCGCTTAAGCTTTGTTGCGTTCTCATCCTCCCTTGCCCCCGGCCGTGACCTCTCTCAGTTTGGATCGTCGACTCAGCATGCTCGATCAATTTATCCGCCTTTCGCAGTGACTTCGTTACGTTCGACCCCCTTTCGGGGTCCTCTCGTGTTGGCGGTGTCAGCGTCGACGTTAGTAGTGGTACATTTGAGATTCTTATTCCATTCGTGTCTAGCCCCGTTATCCGCCGCACCATCCATGCGTAATGCGTTGTATAATCATGACCTTACGTCGCGCTTTGCACAACCAATCGGATGCCTCATTAGTGTCACTTAAATGCAAACCTACAGCGGATACGCATTCATTTTTCCCACCGACACGGATGTCGGCGTGCTCGTGGTCCCCACAAGAATGGGTTTGCTAACACCGTCGGGCAACGGCCTTTACCTCCATAGACACAAGCCGGCGCAAGAGGGTCGCACCCCCGCGGATAGCCGGAGGTGCTTCAAAATATGGTACCGAAGTTGAAGTCCGTGCAAAAGCGGTTGAGTTCTTGCATGTCGATAATGAGTTCCCACTTGTTTTCGCCCGGTTTCGGGACAAGAGACATTATGGGCACCTACCTTGGGTTGGAAGCGCGTTCCCACACGTAGTTGGGCTTCAAGCCAAGAAGTTCTATGGCCATGAAGGAGATCTAATGAGGGGTGGCTTATGTCATTAACACGGAGCAGTTAAAAGGTAGTGGTTGCTGTTTGTTCTTAAATTCGACGCGGGCGCCGTGTTAGACCCAACCGAGAATTTGACCGCTCACTCCGGTGGACTCTCACTCTCGCCATCTTCGCCGCACGCGATGTCCCACGTAGTGAGTTGAAATTGTAGTTGTATTACAACAATATCGGCATACTTTACCGACTGCTTTCCAACGGTTATCGATACTCTGCCATCTAGGGCACTTGGGAGAACGATTTCGTCGGGTACTCTTCGACCATGTACACCTATCGACACACCGATATGCAATGTGTGCCGACGTTCCTTGGAGGTGAACGAAGATGTAAGCAACCGCAGTAATTGCCACATTCCCCCCGCCTAGGCAATAGCAATAGAAATACTTTTGTTATCAAAGAAAAACATGTCTTAAAATAAGTCCACTTGTCAAGAAATGTTAAATAGAAGCTGCTTGCTCGAGGCGCCCGCCGGCGGCGCAGCGGCGGCGGCCCCGGAGGGGGGTGCGCTCGCAGACCCGTCGGCATCCCCTCACCTCCCCGTGGTGGGCGCTGGAAACCCCGTAGCCGTGCCAGGCCTGGCACGGTAGGGGGCTAAGAGGGCCGACAGCTCGATCCGTGGGATCAGCAGCTGTCGGGAAAGCCATGTACATAGGGCTTTTGAAAAAATAATTTCTGTGCACTACCGGCGTCAAGATCTCCCGCTCGGCCCGTCCGATATGTTTTTTCGCGTACAGATACTCCTAGATACAACCTTACTTTGAGGGGTGGGGCCTGTACTACGGCAGCGTTTGATGGCGAGGAGGGTACGGCCGGATCAGCGGTGAGAGGCGGGTGTTGGAGCTGGTGGTGGCCAGCCGGGAAGCAGCGCCAGAAAAGGGCGCTCGCTAGCTATCGACCAGCCCTGTGCCGGTCGAACCTTGCCTAGGGGTGAGGCAAGACATGGCACAGGACGGTGGCTTGTCGCAGACGGAGGAGCGGCTAAAGGAGGCGGCGGCGATGCTCAGGATCAGCCGCCGCCGGAAAGCCCTGTACGGAGGGCTTTTTTGGATACTAAAAACAATGTCCGTACCCGGCGTCGAGCTGGTTGGGGAGCAGCACCATGGTAGGGCGCTCACTAGCGCGTCGCTACGTCGTCCAGCGTCATCTCCCGGGGGGAGGAGTCAGCTGTGACGGCAAGGAGGACAGTCGAGATGGGAGAAGCGACACGATCTGGCGGCGACGACCCTTTGGGTCGGCGCCGCCGGAAAACCCGGCACGGAGGGTTTTGTTTAATTCCGGGCGCCCGCGGCCCGCCGGATCCGGCTACGGTGACCTGCCCCCCCCCCTCTTCGACACCCACTACCCCGACAGACCTTCATACTCATAGGGGTCCTTGAGCGTGGGCCCGGGTGAGCGCGGAGGCCCCCGCTCAAGAAAAGGCTGCTCGGTGGACGCGCGATCAGAGGGGGGAGGGTACGGCCACATGCCGGAAAACCGACAGGTACCCGGGTACCAGACAGAGAAAAAACCGGGGAAATGAGCGGGGAAAATTCAGGCGCGGAGGCAGGAGCGCTAGTTTTTTCTAGGTCTGTGTGTCTCGGTCCCCCCCACCTGTCCTCGAGGTGATGGGGGACCTCGACACGGAGGACCGCCGCGTCGGTGGACGCGGCAAGACCTTGGGGCGGGGTTTGCGGGATGGAGCGGCGGGATCGACGAGCGACCGCGAGAGGAGGGGTTTTTTGCCAGCCTTTCCCCTCCTACCTTCGGCAAGACCGAAGTCACGCGGGAGCTAGATTAGGCTGGCCCGTCGTCCCTCCCGAACGCCGACCGGCCTAGGCCGGTCGACACCCCGGTTCGGTGGGAGCGGGCCGTGCATCGTGAAGGTCGAGCAGCAGCTTAGTTTTGCATTTCTAGACAAGTGGATTTTAGATCTGTTTTTCTTGATTACAAAATTATTACGCTGTTACTGCTTAGGTGGGGGGGCTGTGGCAATTACTGAGGTTGCTTACAGTTATATAACTCCCGAGGAACGTCGAGACACACATTGCAGATAGGTGTGCCGATAAGAAATGAACCTGGTCGGAGAGACCCGGGCCCAACTTGCTAATAAGTCTTGTATGGCGAAGTAGAGTGGCCCGTGAGACAGCACTCGGTCCAGTTTGCCGGGACATGTTGTAAACAATTTCAATTTCAATTTCATCGATTTGCAATTTGCTTCGGCGTTCGATCGGTGGGCGCTGGTAACCCCATAGCCGTGCCAGGCCTGGCACGGTAGGGGGCTGAACGAGGTACCGACAACTGCGATCCGCGGGATCAGCAGCTGTCGGGAAGCCCTGTACGGAGGGTTTTGGAAAACATAATATCCGTACACCGGCACAGGGATCTCCCGCTCGGCCAGTCCGATATATTTTTCCGCGATTAAATACTCACAGATACTCTCCCGACGATGGGGCGGGGGCGGCGTTTGCGAAATATTTTTTGGCGAAGAGGGGGACGGACGGATCAGCGGTGGGACGAGGGTGTTGGAGCTGGCGGCGGACAGCTGGGAAGCAGCGCTAGGGCACGGCGCTCGCTAGCAGCTACCAGCCCTGCGAAACCTTCTGGTTTCCCTTGGGGGAGAGGCCCGAAGACACGCAGGACGGAGGCGAGTCGGTCTGGCGGCGGAGGTCGGGAGGATCATCCGCCGCCGGAAAAACCCGGTACGGGGGGTTTTTGGTTAAACATTCCCGTACCCACCATCTTTTGAGGATAGCCGATCCCTGGGCATTATCCGTTCCCCCTCCCCTAGTCGGTACCCGGTTATCGACAGGCTGCCTCAGGCAGTGTGCCCCGGGTTATCGCAACAGCACACTGCTCGTATAGGCGGCCCCTTAACAACGTAAATCACCGGGGGAGACAAGTGCGGCCAGCACAGCGCGATCATATGGGTGGTGGAACCAGACGGCAAACGGACAGGGGACAGGAGACATCTGGCTCGGAGGCAGGAGAGCCAGCCGAACACCGTCTGCAGCCTCGCTTTTTCTCCTCCCAGCCCCCGCGGGGGGGGAGAAGGCTAGACTAGGTGGAGGGTCGCGCCGAGAAGAGCGACCACTATCTCCGATATCTCGGACGGGGTCGAGCAAGGATCGAGACGAGTCCGACGACGACCTGCGCGAGGGGGGTTTTCCACCTGCCTTTCCCCCTACCTCCGGCACGACCGGAGTCGCACAGGAGCCGAGGTCAGGCAGGTTCGACTCGACCAGCTCAAGCTGACCAGCCTTGCTGATCGGCAACCCCGCCGCGGCTGGAGCAGGCCGCGTATCGTGGAGAATAGCGACATTTTTTATTTCATACTGTATCCAGGAAAAAAAATAAAAATTAGTATAGGTCAGAAAATAGTAAATACTTGGATACTGGTACGGGTATGTTTTAGACGATATCGTTACTGCCATTGGAGAGGTTGGGATTAGTGGTTCACGGTCTACCTCACGCTTCTAAGTCCTGTATGGCATAGCAAAAGGGGGGGCCCAGAGACTCCAGCCGGTTTACCGGTATTGGAGTAAAATATTTCAATTTCAATGTAATCAGTCTTCCGTGCGTCCCTCGCGGGGAACTCTGACCTCCTCACCATGCGCGCGGAAGCGCGCGCCCTGCAGTACCTAGTGTGATTGTCATTCTTTTTCAGGTGATCTACCTTGCTACCTGTGCCCAACCACTACCCGCCGTACCTCATCAAGATCTCCCAATCAACAGTCAACGCTGCCTTGCTAGTCCCCAGATAAGCCCACACTGCTCGGTTGCCCCTCCTTCCCTCATTCGTACCGCATTTCTCTAATCGTGCCGCACACGAGCGCGGCCGTGCCTCCTTATCTCACCCGGCAGCCCTCCTGCCCACGTTTATTTGCATAAAATGGCTCTCCTCGCCCGCCACCTCGCCCCCGCTGCTGCGCCCACCCTCTCAGCCCTTTTGGGCGCCGCGAAGCAAAGCGCTGGCGCGCAGGGCGCTTGGCAAGCCGTTTCCCGTCGCTGGTATGCTGCAGGTGCGATACTTGTCTTGACGACGCGCCCCCCGAGCGTCTAAATCCCTGATGACAGTGTCGCACTTTTCAATAACTCTTGCCCGGGCTGCGGCGATTATTTACAAGATGTGTTGTGCACCAAAGAAAACTTATCGAGTTTGCACCTCGACGCAGCACCGTCGGATCGCCAGTGTCGCTAAGCTGGCGCAGCTCGTGTAAACACGGCGAGCCACTTCTAATGGCTGTTGCTTTTTGCAGGAGGTGGCGTGATCGAGGTATCCAACGACGAGCAGTACCGCGCGGCTATCGCGTCAGGTGAACCCTCGACCCCCCCTCACCCCGTCACCCACCCATCTTCTCATCTCCCCTCACACCCCTCATCGCACTAAGCTGCTCAACCTTCAGCCCCTGTCTCAGCTGCCCATGTTGAACCCAGCACAGTCTCAACTCCCCGAACTTCTTTCCCTCAATCGACTTTTGACACTCAGGCGATAGTCTGCGAAAGAAAAACGGTCAGTCTCCTGACCCGCGCTCGATAAATTGCTGACCATTGCCCCACTCTGTGGTGCTCTAGGGGATATGGTTGTGGCAGACTTCACCGCTGCCTGGTGTGGGCCCTGTGAGTAACCCCGCCCTCCCACACACACCACACAGACACACACACTCGCACACATTCACACATACGCACCTTCACACCCACACGCTCTCTCTCTCTCTCTCTCTCTCTCTCTCTCTCTCTCTCACTCTCTCACACACACACACATTCATACAAAATACGTGACACACACACACACACTTGCACAAACTCTCCTCCCCTCCCCCCCCCACACGCACATTCACCCACTCACTCACTCTCTCTCTCTCACACACACAAACACACACACAAAACGTTCACACAAATCTCTATGTCACACACACACACACACACCCATACACACACAAACTCCCTCTCTCTCACATGCACACACACACACACACACACACACACACACACACATACACACACACACTTGCACAAACTCTCCCCCCCTCCCCCCCACACGCACAATTACCCACTCACTCACTCTCTCTCTCTCTCTCACACACACAAACACACACACACACACACACACACACACACACACACACAACGTTCACACAAATCTCTCTGTCTCTCACACACACACCCACACACATACAAGCTCTCTCTCTCTCACACACGCACACACACACACACAAACGCACACAAACACATACACACACACACACACACACGCACGCACGCACGCTCGTTCACACAAGCATACACTAATGCACATATACAGACACACTCACGCAGACACATTGGTATACGCACGCGCGCGCACACACACACATACACACACATATTCACACGCACACACACGCCCGCGCGCGCACACACACACACACACACATATTCACACACACATATGTACGCACACACATACACAAACTCCCTCTCTCACACACACACACACACAAGCTCACACACACATACACACACATAAACACACACCTATACACACACGCACAGACACACTCACACACACACACACGCAAACCGACACACGCACACACACATACACACACACACACGCACGCGCGCGCGAACGCGCAAGCGAACGCACACACCTCCATGCAGACCCACCTTCATCTGCAGAAGCGCTCTCTCATGAAAACTCTCACAGCTCTTCGTTTAAAACTGGTTGCACACATACACTTTGCCGCACAGCCCCCACTCGCATGATGTCACGCACACTCACAAACATTGTCACCTGTATCTTGGCACACAAGTGACCGCGTGCACAGCCCCCGACAACCCCTAGCACATAGACTCATATAGAGGCGCACCCTTCTCGATATCATGCACGCGAGTGCTCGGCAACGTGGTTACCGGTCATGGGGATGCTCTGCGGGTACTATATTTGCAAAATGTTTTGCAATGGGGCAGGGTGCCGAGTCCTGAAAGGGAACTGATATTCGCTAATAGAGATTCAAAAGCTGTGAGCATCTTACAAGAACAGCAAACGGCGATTTATATCAGGTGATACTAATTATCGCTCCATATCCCACTCAGGTCAGAAGATGGCGCCTTTCTATGAAAAGCTCAGCGTCGAAAACCCGAAGGTGCGTATCGGCATCCACACAAGGCAGCCGAGCCTGCTGTGCCCACTACATCCGCAACAACGTTTTGTGGGTAGCTGAATGAGTGAAAATGAGTAGTGTTGGTGCACTGTAGCTGCAGTCTGTGGCGCAGTAGAACGTCGCTGCCGGAATTTGGCGAGCCACAAACATTTACACACTGAATCCAATTGCGGGCGTGTGTCTTTGGTGCGACAACGCAGATCAAGTTCCTGAAGATCGACATCGACAGTGAGCTACTTCAGACCAGTGTCCAGGAGGAACAAATCTCAGCTGTGGTGTGTCTGCCCTCCCCCTCCACACACAAACATCCTCACGCGCGTGTGCGCGCGCTCTCTCTCTCTCTCTCTCTCTCTCTCTCTCCCTCTCTCTTTCACACACACACATACACACACACACACACACACTCCCACGTAAACACATGCATTGCACATATACACACACAGTCGTTCGTAATACACACCCGTACATCCACACGCACAATCTCTCTGTCTCTCTCACACACTTGCAAAATCACACACACTGACACACACGCGCGCGCGCTCGCGCAGACAAACGGAAAGTCACACACACACACACACACACACACACACACACACCCTGGTACATACACAAACATACTCTCTCTCTCGCATGTAGGATCAGTCCCCCCCCCCCTTTCTCACACACACACAAACACACGCGCGCGCGCGCACACACACACACACACACATGCTTGAGTTGACCAGGCAAACAGTGAGAAGGTTGCTATGGTTTGGTTGCATACATTCCTCCACAAATTCTCTCCTCTCATGCACACACTGCCCGCCATGCTGAGGCCCTCTGCCGCGCCTTATGTTTGCTTTGCGGTGCACAGCCCACATTCGTTATGTACAAGGATAAAAAGAAGGTGAAAACGATCACGGGGGCGGACACCAAGCAGCTGAAGACGGCCATAGCGGACCTCCTGTAGCGAGGGGTGCGAGAAACAATTAATGAGAGTTATCTGTCGTGTAAACCGTCTCCACGTGTAACGATTTTCAACTTTGTTCAAGGGAGCTCTTCAACCCTCGCTACGTTCTTCTCAAATTTTTTTAAAGATATGCATTTCTTTTTGTGTTGCGCATTATAATTGTTTGCGGTACGCCATGTTTTTGAATTCGTTTTGTTTGAGCATTGCTTCAGATTGCAGCGAAAATGCCGACATCAATGAAAGGTATATTCTGTGTCTGATACTGAAGTAACTTACTATCTATTCGTTGCGAGATTACGCGTTTTTCTCTATATTTTTCTTTTTCACTTCACCACGTGCTTGCGGACGGCGAATATCTGATAACTCATCAATAGCCGCTTGTCATTGCTTGGCGTCCTGGGTGCGTGGAGCTTGCTTATGTGATGCTAGGTCTCGAGCATGGCAAGGCTTCGAAATGTAAGCGATAACACAAGCATGTCGGAGAGGACGGAACAAGCGACGACGGTCTAGCCCCAACTAGTAAGTTTCCTAGATGGAGTGGCTGGGAGGGCGACAACAACAGCCGGCGGCAACCGGTACATGTTGGGAATAATTTTCATCTGCATAACACCACCATCGCGGTTGATGGCCACCTGGCATTGCTCCGGAGGTCCAGAGTGCCGGGGTTTCCGCCTAGGAGCACCGCCAACGTCGGTTTATTTTTTCTAAGAGAGTTCAAGGGAACGCGAAGATATTGTCGAGGGGGATGCTAGGCGAAGCGAAAGAGAGTTCAGGAGTCAAGAGACGGGGGAGCAAGATATTGGGCCCATCGACTCGACAATGACTTATGTTGGGTGTGGCCCATTTTGGTTGATGCTACTACAACCTCGCCGTTCTGGAAGTCTCGTTTCGCCATGCAAGACGAGTTGCGCACATGGCCACTCACCAACAAAATGTAATTGAAATTGAAAGCGCCCGGCGGCGGCGCAGCGGCTGCGGCCCCGAAGGGGGGTGCCCTCGCATGCCCTCACCCCACCTCCTCGTGGTGGGCGTTGGTAACCCTATTGCCCTAGGATGAGTAATGCGCCCCCCCCCCCCCCCCCCCCCCCCCCCCCCCCCCCCCCCCCCCTCCCCCCCCCCCCCCTTGGTAGAAACACGTGTAATTACAGTAATGCAAGAGGTCCCATTATTACGGATGTAATACTTCGTGACCGCGCGGTGTGCGCCAGCCCTTGCGCGGTTTCCTCATGTGGCCCCACGGACGGGTCTAGAGCTTAGGGTATCCTGAATCTAAAATCCTAATATAAACCTAAACCCCCATCCTACCCCTGTAAATACACATGTAATTACAATATAACACATGCTTCCATAATAACACGGAGGGCGCATTACTACTCGTCCTAGGTATTGCCGTGCCATGCCTGGCAAGGTAGGGGACTGGGCGGGGTGAGCCGGCAACTGCGATGTTTGCGATCATGAATGTCGAGAAAGCTTTGTACGGAGGGATTTCAAAAATACTATGTGTACACTACATGCGCCAAGATCTCCCGTTCGGCCCGTTTGAGGTGTTTTTTCGCGATTTAATACTCTCGGTCTCTACAGCGAGAACCGACTAGCTTTAGTCGTTTGTGGCACAAACGACTAAGATTAGTCGGATGTGCTTTTCGTAATTTTTCCCACCAGTTGCTAACGTTTGCTCACCACAAAACAAAGAAAGATACCTTCAAATAAATGTACTTCAAGAAAATTTGCCGTTTTTTAAATTATTGACTTGTGAGACACGGGCAGCTCGTTGAATGCATGTGACATGTGCAACATCGCGAGCTTTTGTACATATACCGTATCTGCCGCAACGCTTCCAAGGACGCTTAGTGTCTAGCCCAACTCTTTACCATGGCTGCGCTGTCTTAGTCCGAGACTTATACCTCGGTGCATAAGGGGTCCCAAGGTATTCTTGACGGCAGTATTTCGCCAAAGTGGCGCATAATATTGGTGGTAGTGTGGTGCGTCCGGATTCAATTGGTGATTAGCGACTGTTCAGATTCCCGGCCGAACACCCTACCGGCAAACTCCCACTAGAGGTCTGCGCCGTGAGGCTACCTCAAGCCCCCAAATTGGGCACGGACAATATCTAGGGTGTCAAGGGCATGGGGCACATGTCAGCAACGGAAGTTTTTGTGCACGCGACTTTGAATCTTCAACATTCATTGGGATGTGCCCGCCGAAAACTCGCTCGAGAATTAACGGCGTTGGGAGACAAGACATGCCGCAAAGAGCAACGACTCCATCGCCCGCGATTTTGCTACTAGCCACATGGGCAAGTTTGAATTGCATGATAGGAACCCGAGCGAGCCAGTGAACCAACGTGGTGAAGGGTGTCGCGGCGGTGGGTGCTGCCGAGACAACCAAAATGAGTACGGGAGCTCTCAAGCGGCACTCGCATCGTGCATGACAATCTGCCGACAACCTAAGCCAACACTGCCCATTAAAACTCCAAATATTCTGAAGCATGTCTTGGTTATCGTTTAAATGCTCGCTGACGCGTCGCTTCATTACTACAGGTTGCTGAGGGCCCAACCGCGTCGACTTGTTGCGTTGTTTTTGGTGGCGGTACGAACGCTCCCAACACCGGCAGCAACTTCGGATGCCGCCCGCCATGTCTGCATTTTTCGCAGTCAAGCACCGCATGTGTTCTTTCAAGAAGATTCAGTCTATAGTAACAATGCGTGCATTGCCCCTGGGGAAGCTGAGGTTGAACATGAGGCTTTCGCTCAACTTTGTTGTTGGCGTTTGTGGAAGGGGAGTAACGCGTTATTGTGAGGCATTGGTTGGAGATGCATTGGATGGAACCACTAATACGCGAACAACGTGAGACATCTTAAGCATTACATCGATCAATAGCATGATGATCAGGTTATTTCACGCTGCTAGTGTATGTTACTATGGCGGGGGGAGAAGCGGAATGTTCACAACGACAGAGATTGTGAAACACATGAACGGCAAATGTATGCATGTGCGTAGCCAGCTAGATTTTGGTTGTAAGGCAAAAACAACAAAAACCGTCTTTCAAAGGCCATGTTGATACAATGAGTACATCCTTAAGTTTCAATGGACAGGTATCAGGGGCTGCATACCTCGCACGTGCACTTGCGTGTCGCGTGTTGGGTAAGTTATTCATGGTGATGCATACGGTTGGGTTACCACGAACGAGTGAGCAATGTGTTGCAACATTGGACATGGATAAATCTCGCAGCGACACGGGCAAACGATTACATTTGAGGTTGATAATATAGCCTAGATGTTGTAACATGCGTTTGCTAGCAGTTGGTGGACAATGGGCTGGACTTTCAAGCGATGCAATGTATGAACAATAGCATTACACTCAAAAATTGTTATACTGAAATTTCATGTTAAGAATCAGCCGGTTGTGCTTTCCCTTCATGGAACAGTTAATATATTATGACACAAAAAGTCTAAATGAGCTCTAGATGCACACTCAACCCACTGTTGAGGTCGGTGGAACGCGCCAATGGGGCGCCACTGCAACATTGTGTATTGTATTTGCTGATGGAAATAATAGTTTAAAGCAGAACAATTCAAAATTTCAGATTTTGCTTTTGCGAGCGGCCATTTTCCAATCGGGAGGGTCATATTAACGTCAACAAAAGTCCAATTGTATGGGCTTGTCAGGGCATGATTTTCAGCCTAGAGGTATTTCGGAGTGTTGAGATCTACATGTAGGCAGGATTATCAAGATTTTCAAATCTATGGCAAGCAATAGCGTTACCTACACAAGGTACACAACCGACTAAAACTGGTCGGTTGTGGCCGGCCGATGAGAATATCAGATACTCTATCGATAAGGAGGCGGGGTGATAGATGGATGGTGGCGAGGTCGCAGCTTCCCGGCGGACACCCGGGAAGCTATGCCAAGGAAGGGCTCTCGATGTTCGTCGACTAGCATGCCGACGTCGAGCCGACCCAAGATGGGGAAGCAAGACACCACGTGCGAGGAGGAATGTCACGACGGGAGGTGCCGAGAGGTGTGGCGGCGGCGATCATCAGTATCAACCGCCGCCGGAAAATCCATGTACGGAATAGGGTTTCGAATAATGACTGTACCCTTGCGGTCTTTTTGATCCGGCAAGGGCGACCACGCCTTACCTTGCCGCTACCCAATAGCGCTAAGTACACCAAATATTATACCGTTTAAGCCCGGGTTACCACGGCTGCTCGCACTGTTAGCACTAGCATCCCGTTGCCTAGAGCTTATGTACAAGGCGGCTATTTGTCATCCTAGTGCTTAGTGTTATGCTATTGTCGGTGCTCTATTCCCTACTAGTGGCGGTCGGCCGGCCCTGCCGGTGCCTTCGCCGGCCGTCATCTCTCTCCTCTCACTTCTCTAGTCTCCACATCCGGCCCCCGCGTGGGGCCGGCACGACCTACATGCAACTATTCGTTCCCGATTCCGACAAGCTATGGGCCCTCCAGTCCTCCACCAAGTTACACTAGAGAAGAGCGTGTGTAAAGCGCCCGGCGCCACGCTAGTCCTACCCAATCCCACGTAAAAAAGAGTAGAGCGCGTGTAAAGCGCTCGGCGCCACGCTAGTAATTCATCGTCCCACCGACACCACGCTTCGCCTTCGAGCTGGTTGTCCGCGACTCGGCGATTGTCCTACCACCTCCCACGTAAAAAGGAGAAGAGCGTGTGTAAAGCGCCCGGCGCCACGCTCGCCCCACCAAGCTTTCAGTCTCACCTAGCCTTCAGCCTACCGATGCTCTCGACCGGATCTGGATGCTTAAAACCGACCCGCGAAAATTCGGCCCGTGCGTGTTTTAATTTGTAATGTTATTATTTATTCCCGAGGCAACGCCGCAACGCTCACCTAGCTTAGCGAGCAGCTAACCTTTCCCACGGCGAAATGGGGGAGTCAACACGAGCAGCACCCGTCCATGCTTTTGCGTGCCTACACGCTCTTGACAACCTTGTTGGCTTTGGTTATTCAGAAAATTTTGAAACTCCGCCATGGGCATGTCGTAACTCTTTTGATGTGAACGATGGGACTTCTCCGGCTTGTCTGCCACTGGAAATCAGACAAGCGCGTCACCTAGCTAGTTAGATTAAGCTTGCGTACATGTACGTACCGGGAGCTACTTGTGATGATATAGTACGCATCAATGCCCTCGCTAAATTGCAGTATCGACTGAACCACACGGTTCGTCCTTCCGATTGAAAAACACGAATTTGATTAGTTACGAGGACCATTACAATGTCATGTAATGTCTTATTGAATGATAATACTGGTCACATTGAAGGTCCGACTCGATCGCACATGTCACCCTCGTCCCGGATAAATGATGGTCTTCCCCCAAGCTGCACAATCCGGCAAAATACCCGAGAAAAACTTGTGGCAACGCAAAATCCTCGGCTATCTGCTAGCCACCCGCCCACTACCCCTTATGGGAACGGGGGACCGGCCGACTAGCTAGGGCCATGGCCATATGTATTTTCAACACTTGTAACCGTCCACCTCGACTATTATGAGATTCTTCAACTCATTTAGGTGTTTCTTTCATGTGTATTTTCGGGCCGGAAGATAGTTCAATTTGTTTGTTGCTGCAACGTGCACACGGTGCTAGATAACCCACATGTAGGTTCGCATAACGTCATGATAATATTACAATGTCTTAATCAAATCAGCAATTCTCATATTCCGTGAATCAAAAATGACTTGCTTTCTTCGAGCATCATAGGATAATTCATTTGAGAGCGAGTAGAACCACGCATACACGATTTGGCGTGTATGTGCGCCAAAATCTCCAAACCTTTCTACGCGTATCTGCCATATAAGTGTCTACAATTTCGGAATTTCCGCAACATTTATACATCGTTGATCTTGGCATCACAGCGCATAAATAAGGTGGCTCACCGGGGCGTTTATCGCGGAAAAGTTCGAGGAGCCGCGTTGTTGGTCATCGCAAATTGCAGCTCGCATATCAACGTAATGACGGCTGAGTTTGTGCAGCGGCGGAAGTAGGGACAACGTGCGTCTACAAGATGTGCTAGTACAAGGACAAGTACCATAAAATGATGCGCAAGTGTATAAAGCTTACCATTTGTTGTTACATACTTATATTTAGATAGAATAAATTCTAATATTATCATATAGTACAAAGCGATTGTTCTTCTTCTCCTCCATTATATAGTACAAAGGCCGTTTATTAATCAAGCGAAATCAATGCGAATATTTACTTCCGTCTTTGCAATCTCAGTTTAATACTCAATACTGTTGATAATTTGATCTCCCGCGCGATACGTGTTATGGGACTCTATGCCCGTACACGTCCCCGTACATGCGTGTCCGCTGGGGGAGTCTTGGTCCCACGCTCATCCGTAGCATACACGTGCATGCGCTTTCGACCGCGCGCGTAAGATGTATCCGCGAAGATTCACACAATAAAGCGCCCAAGAGCCGGCCCATGCATAGCGATACATAAACAGTGTACGCTTACACAAAGGGTACCGATTTTTGAGGCGGGACTTAACAACGCGCCAGGTTGCCAACGGGATGCTCCGATAATAGGTTATGGGCCCTCATACGTGAGTTCAAATCCCGGCGACCGCACATGTCACAATGTGCAAATGTGTACTAGTCCGCGTCCGGAACACCGGCGGCTATTACAAGAATGTACGCCCGTACACGTCCCCGTACATTCGCTTTCGACCGCGCGCGTAAGATGCATCCGCGAAGATAGACATAAAGCGCCCAAGAGCCGGCCCCGTGCATAGCGATACATAACTAGTGTACAATTACTCTAAGGGACTGTTGCGGCCGACCACTTGGGCCATGTACAAAGATCGGTTTTCACCAAAGCTGGTATCGAGCGAGCCATTCATGCCACTCGCATTGGCCTACAGGCTATTAATGATTGCAGCCTACTAAGCTTGGACCTAGAGAACGCCTTCCACACCATTTCCCGCCGGAGTTTCCTTGCGGAGTTGTACAAGAACCCTGACTTGCATCCCATTATCCCGTTGGTTGAGATGATATATTCACGGGACTCCACGGTATATTATTTCGACCCCAACGATGCTTCGCTCCTGCACGGGACGGTTCAGTCTCGTACGGGTGTCCGACAAGGAGATCCTCTTGGCCCGCTTTTGTTCAACTTGGCAATCAGTACCCCCTCCGGAGTATTGGAGAACGGTGCAAGGATTCAGCGGCGATCCAAGCCTTTTCTGACGATGGAAAGTATTTGATAAAAACGCCTTTCGTCTCGACTGTGACTACGGTGGCTACGGAGGAATTGGGGAAGGTTTGCTCGAATGTTCAACCAATCAAATCTTCGTGCATGGTACCTCCGGATACGGCCCCTGAACTTGTCGAGGTGATACGGGCGACGGTTCCCGTTGTTACGGGTACTAGTAACCTTGGAGCCCCTTTGGCGATGGACTTCTCGATGGCGGATGGCCCTCCATCATCTCATAATGAGAACTATGTTCACTCTTGGCTACAAGATACCGTGGAGGCTCATCAACTCCTCTTGGACAATATCGTTTGCTTTGCTATGTCGGACTTCGGAGGGACAAACGCTGCTATTCGCTTGATGATCACGTGTGCGGTACGCCGCTATGGGTTCTCGCTCCGCACCCTCCCCCAAGATATCTGCCGACCGTACCTTGCTACTGTAGATAGGGCAGTTCGTACATCTGTTTACCGAATCTTGGGCGTTTTTTGGGACGCGCAAACGCTCGATCAACTAAATTGTGCTAAACGCCAGCTTTCCCTCCCTGCGGAATTTGGGGGGCTTAATGTACCGTCCCTCGAGCTCGACGCCGAACTTGCTCACTATGCTTCATTCACCGCGACCCTCGCCAACATGATTACTCATTACTCATTACGAGTCCGAGTCGCTAGGTCCTTTGTACGGTCTCATCCGACAGGAACTACTGAATGTTGCCATTTTTACTTTACCGTGGGCGGTCCAATTGCGTAGCTCGTATGATTCGATCTCCACTATGGGCGGGTTTTCGGAATTGGATCTCGTGGTGTTGACTAACACAATTAACCAAAACCTTTCCGATTAAGCTGGGCCCGATGTCGAGTTGGTGGCATCTCCGGTCATTAATGCGGTGGCACCCGCTACCCAACTCACTTGCCTACAACTTCCGACTCCCGATGGTCTCACTCGCTTGGGGGATTCAAGGGCCACATTCAACGGGGCACTTCGCGCATTCTTCGTGCCCATGCCTACCTTGACCTCTTGGCGTTTTACAGACCTTCCCCACCGGACTATATGAGGGTGATTTCGGGTACGGGTCGCGGGGCTTTGGCTCCCTTTTCGCTTCACATGAGTCCAATTTCGAGGTGCTATCTGATTGCTATATGATGACAGCCCACCGGGTGCTTGGCTTGACTGCGGAGCGCGCCTCTCATGTTCGAAAGTGCCCTCGATGCAATGAGGCCCCTTCAGAGTCTCGCGTGTATTGATCTTCGTCGACGGTATCGGGCATCTCTACGTCGGGTAAGTGTTCAACAACTGCTATGCTCATTGACCATATCCCCGGTGCCCGTGCTCTTGGTATATAATTCAACTCCACGACCGTATTGTCCACGTGCTTGAAGAGTTCATGCTTGAAGCGGGGGCTACTAAGGGCCGGGACTTGCAGTTGGAGGTCCGCCGTATTCGGTCGGGAACTTCTCGATATCGCCACGGGGATGTGGTTTGGTTAGACTTCAAGGCTCCGCACCGTCATCTTGTTGTTGATGTGACGGTTACAAGTGCTCGCACGAACACCAAGGTTCCTCGTGTAGTTGCTCGTCTCCCACTCCCTGGCAGCCTTGCATTGGGAGCTCAGCATGGCAAATTTTATGCGGACCTCCCCACTTCTGCTTTGCTTGGCACGCCTTCGGTTCAGTCGGTCCATGACTACTACCCCTTCGCCATGGAGGATGGGGGGTCGGTTGTATATTGTACAAAATCCGCGCGCGCCGGAAACCGCTCGTGAGTAGTATATTGCGCCCGTCAGAAGAATCCGGTTGTACAGGTACAGTTTGTGGTGGATAGGGTAAATATCTACTGCTCAAAAGTGCGTCGGGGGATATTGTCTCTACAGCCGGACACAACCGACTAATTTTAGTCGGTTGTGCACCTTGTGTAGTTAACGCTATTACTTGCTCTAGATTTTGAAAAATTGAAAATGCTACCCACGTGTTGCTCCCAACACTCCAAACTATCTGTGGCACGAATTTCATGCCCAAAGAAGCACATAACAATGAACTTTTATTGACCTGAATAAAACCCACGTGACAGAAAAATGACCGCCCGCAAAGGCAAAATCTGAAATTCCAATTTGCTCTACTTCCAACAATAACTATCACCATATACACAATGATCTGATGCAATGGCGTGTTTCTCCGATCTCAACAGTGGGCTGAGTGTGCATCTTGAGCACATTGGGACTTTTTGAGTAGATGTTGTATGTTTAATGACGAGAAAGCACAACCGACTAAAATTAGTCGATTGTGCTAAACAGGGAATTTCAAACAACATTGCAGACTATTAAGTTGTGATTTTTACAGTGCATCGCCTCGCAATCCGTTCTATTGCTCTCCAATTGCTGGCAAACTCATGAGGGCAATCTAGCTTCCACATTAGATCTGAAATGAGCTATTCGACCTCATCGCAGTGAAATTTGTGCATGTGAAACGCTGCAACACATTGCCAACCACTTGGTTGGAACCCAACCATATGCAGCACCATGAATGATTTGTCCAGCATGAACCATGCGAATGCACATGAGAGTCACGTTGCAGCTGCGACATGACTATTGAAGGTTCATGATGCACCCGCTGCTTATGCATGCCCATTGACAGACGTTTCTCATTGTTTTCAGCTACACTTCAAATCTAGTTGGTTACCGACATGACTTACATTTCTCATACGCTCGATATAAAACTACCTCTAGTTTTTGGCACACTCTGCTGCCCTTCCCGCCATAACACGCAGGTGCAGCATCACAACACCTTAACACCCTCTTAATGAGCGATGCAATGCAAAGTCAACTCACCTTTTTGCGCGTTTGAGACTCCACCCTTTGCAATTGCATCGCATGCCAAACAGCGACGCGCTACTACTCGCATCCCAAACCCGCCGACGGAAAAACTCAGCAAACTCGTCCTCAGTATCAGTGCCCCCAACATCAATGGATTTCTCAGTGATTTCGGCTGCTGCAGCTTTGCTAAAGCGTGTGTGTGGTATTTCGTCAGCGCGCGGAAAACTTAAGTATGGCCGGCGGTATGCGACGTTGCTCCCGGTGGTGAGAGCGTTTGTACTGCGAAAAAACCACGCAGCATGTGTACGCTGTCGGGTTTCAGCAACCTGCGAAAATGAAACGACTCGTTAAAAAGTGTTCACCGACGCTAGTGAGAGCTTTAGGACGGATATGTGAATTTCTGATAGGTCTTGCTGGCCTCACCTCGTCGGCACGGTCGCATCGTCGACGGGTGCCGCGTAAGCCATTCCGTCATCCGGCAGCATTTTTCCTGCAACACCTTTTGCTGCGACTCCCTTCACCACGCTTCTCCAAACTCCCCCAGCTCCTTCAATGATTTCATGTAAGATGCTCAAGCTTTCAACGAAGGAAATTGGGGCCGCTAGAGTTGCTGCTCTCCGCGCAATGTGAGGCGGGTCCCGACGCCGGTAATTTTCGAGCGAGTTTTTCGCGCCCACGTCCTCGCTGAAAACTGGACAGTCCAACTCGCGCCCAGCCAACTAACCGCCAATGACTTCGGAACCAAGGTCAGTACTCCCTAGGGTGTGCTCGTGCTTGTTTTGGGGACGTGAGCTAGCCTTATGGCGCAGGTCCTGAGGTGAAAGTCAGCCAGTATCACCGGCGACCGGGAAGTGACGTACCGCGAATCCCCAACCGACTCCGTGCGGAAGACACCATCACCCGTGCTGTACTCCACTTGCCCTCATACTGCCGCCGAGAGTACCTAGGAGTCCCCTCTACATCAAAGTGGGTGCCTTTGGGTAGAAAGTCGAGCTCCGACGAAGTAGTGAAGTCGTTCCGGGAACTTCTTCATGTTAGAATCGGGAGAACGGTGTACACAATCATAGTGGCACAACGCCCATGTTGCCTGCAAACAGCACGCTCCCCCAGTGTCGCAAGTCCACCAATCCAAGAATAGTAAATTTTCCCGAACTACGTTTTGTCTTAGGTACCTGTGGCTATTCGGTGGTAAGAAATTGAAGTTTCCTACCTATGGAAAAAGCCCAAAAGCACAACCGACTAATTTTAGTCGTTTGTGCCACAAACGACTAAAATTAGTCGGTTCTGGCTGTAGAGAATTGCTTTATTGTTTCGTTAATATTCTTACAAAACTACATATTTTATCTTTATCTGTATCGCCATTGCTTTATTTTAATAAAGAATTTCTTACAGGGAAAAGAAGTGGAGGCCATTGCTTTATTTGTCGCTAATTTTTTTTCAGCGACTGCCCAGCGACAGAAACGGTACGTCCAGCGACAAAGAGAGATACGTCTAGCGACCGCGAGTATACGTGGATTTCATAATATTATTAAACTTAGCTCTGAAACTCATAATATCTATAAAAATTTCTTACAAGAAAAAGCAGTGGAGGCCACCAAGCAAGAAAAAGAAAGAAAGGAAGAAAAAACCTAAGCCCGAGGAACAGGAAGGCATGCCACAGCATCAGCACTGCCTTCCTGAAAAGCGTCGCGGAGATAAGAACCCAGAGTGCCATGAAGAGCAGCAGAAAGACGTTGCATGAATTCTCGTCGCACATCCCCCAAAAAACGCCGAAACGGAAGAGAAGTAGATCGACGAACAAAATGCTGCATACGGACATAACTGTCAGAGCGCAAGGAACGAGAGTCAGCGGCCCCCATGCCAGGGAAGCGACGTACAGCCACCAAAATAGCCAAGCGATCTACCAACTCAGCCGCCATCGGCGCCAACCGGCCCCCATCCTCCATGGCGAAGGGGTAGTAGTCATGGACCGACTGAACCGAAGGCGTGCCAAGCAAAGCGGAAGTGCGGAGGTCCGCATCAAGTTTGCCTTGCTGAGCTCCCAATGCAAGGCTGCCAGGGAGTGGAAGGCGAGCACCTATACGAGGAACGTTGGTGTTCGTGCGAGCACTTGTAACCGTCACATCAACAACAAGATGGCGGTGCGGAGCCATGAAGTCCAACCAAACCACATCCCCAGGACGATCACGTGAAGCTCCCGACCGAATACGGCGGACCTCCAACCGCAAGTCCCGGCCCTTAGTAGCCCCCGCTTCAAGCATGAACTCTTCAAGCACGTGGACAATGCGGTCATGGAGTTGAATGATATACCAAGAGCACGGGCACCGGGGGATATGGTCCATGAGCATAGCGGCTGTTGAGCGCTCACCCGACATAAAGATGCCCGATACCGTCGACGAAGATCCATACCCGCGAGATTCTGAAGGGGCCTCATTGCACCGAGGGCATTTTCGAACATGAGCGGCGCGCTCCGCAGTCAAGCCGAGCACCCGGTGGGCTGCCATCATATAGCAATCGGATGGCACCTTGAAACTGGACTCATGTGAAGCGAAAAAGAGAGCCAAAGCCCCGCGACCCGTACCCGAAGTCACCCTCATATAGTCCGGTGGGGAAGGTCTGCAAAACGCCAAGAGGTCAAGGTAGGCCCGGGCACGAAGAATGCGCGAAATGCCCCGTTGGATGTGGCCCCCAGAATCTCCCAAGCGAGTAAGAGCATCGGGAGTCGGAAGTTGTAGGCTAGTCACTTGGGTAGCGGGTGCCACCGCATTGTTGACCGTAGATGCCACCAACTCGACATCGGGCCCGGCATAATCAGAAAGGTTTTGGTTCAGTGTGTTAGTCAAAACCACAAGCTCCGATTCCGAAAACCCGCCCATAGAGGAGATAGAGTCGTACGAATTGCGCAATTGGACCGCCCACGGTAAAGTAGAAGTGGCAACATTCAGTAGTTCCTGTCGGATGAGACCGTACAAAGGACCTAGCGACTCGGACTCGTAATCAGTAATCAGGTTGGCGAGGGTCGTAATATTATCACTTTCGGGACCCGCCCAGCGATCTGCTGATACGTCCAGCGATCACCAGCGCACCGCTGGCATCCCGCTGGCATCCCATCTTCGCGGCCCTGCCCGGTCAGAGAACGCTCGAACCAATCTCGCAAGAGACTACTGGCTTCTTTAAGGCACCAAAATTGCCAGTGCTTCTTTGCTTGCTCGCCTGTGGCACAAGGCACCACTAAGGCCGCACCGATCCCCGTAAGCGAGTCCCGCCGTCGTGCGGCATCATGCGACAAATTTTAAAACCCTTATCTATATTATTCGAAAAATGGCAGCAGGGCAGCATCAGGACGAAAGTACGTATTATATTATCATTGATATTTCTTTATTTGCTACAATATGACTATTCGTGGACAATATTCAATCTTAGCTAAATTAATTCCCTTCTCATTATTTGAATCATAATGCAGCCCACCGGGTGCTTGGCTTGACTGCGGAGCGCGCCGCTCATGTTCGAAAATGCCCTCGGTGCAATGAGGCCCCTTCAGAATCTCGCGGGTATGGATCTTCGTCGACGGTATCGGGCATCTTTATGTCGGGTGAGCGCTCAACAGCCGCTATGCTCATGGACCATATCCCCCGGTGCCCGTGCTCTTGGTATATCATTCAACTCCATGACCGCATTGTCCACGTGCTTGAAGAGTTCATGCTTGAAGCGGGGGCTACTAAGGGCCGGGACTTGCGGTTGGAGGTCCGCCGTATTCGGTCGGGAGCTTCACGTGATCGTCCTGGGGATGTGGTTTGGTTGGACTTCATGGCTCCGCACCGCCATCTTGTTGTTGATGTGACGGTTACAAGTGCTCGCACGAACACCAACGTTCCTCGTATAGGTGCTCGCCTTCCTCTCCCTGGCAGCCTTGCATTGGGAGCTCAGCAAGGCAAACTTGATGCGGACCTCCGCACTTCCGCTTTGCTTGGCACGCCTTCGGTTCAGTCGGTCCATGACTACTACCCCTTCGCCATGGAGGATGGGGGCCGGTTGGCGCCGATGGCGGCTGAGTTGGTCGATCGCTTGGCTATTTTGGTGGCTGTACGTCGCTTCCCTGGCATGGGGGCCGCTGACTCTCGTTCCTTGCGCTCTGACAGTTATGTCCGTATGCAGCATTTTGTTCGTCGATCTACTTCTCTTCCGTTTCGGCGTTTTTTGGGGGATGTGCGACGAGAATTCATGCAACGTCTTTCTGCTGCTCTTCATGGCACTCTGGGTTCTTATCTCCGCGACGCTTTTCAGGAAGGCAGTGCTGATGCTGTGGCATGCCTTCCTGTTCCTCGGGCTTAGGGTTTTTTCTTCCTTTCTTTCTTTTTCTTGCTTGGTGGCCTCCACTGCTTTTTCTTGTAAGAAAATTTTGATTTAATCATAATGTGAGTACTGAGTATTTTATCAGCAATCGATGCATTTTCCCCGGTACCCAGGTACTGGCTTTATAACGAGTCCGCTACTCGAGCGGTACCCGTACTTGTGCAGAACTAGCCGTACAGTATTTTAGTAAATTTTTTATTACAAGAAGAACAACGTGAGCACGGACAGGGAAAATAGGAGGGGAAACAAAAGGGGGAAGAGCGACAAGAGGATCACGGAATCCAAAGCACGGCAAAAGGAAGCACTGTATTGTACGCAAACCTAGCAGATTAAACTAAGGAAACTCCTAGGCAACGCCGAGAATGCAACACGTGGAGGCGACAAGCGGCGCCTCACGCGCCGCTCGAGGAAGCACGGTATTACAATATTTTAGTCAGCCGTTACAGTTACTATATTACATTTTAAATAAAACAATAAATTGGGACATTTCAAAACTTTGTTTTCCCTCCTTTGCTGGTGGTTAGCATTGGTTTATTTGTATTAATTGTTAGGATTTTAAAACTCAATTGAGCAAGATCCTCGCCGTCTTAACTCCAAGGCCACCACACAGCAAGGAGAATGGGAGAGAAAGTAGTCAAAATAATTTAAAATTTTTCTTCGCAATTTTCTACCCTAACAATACTCGAGAATTCAAATCTTGTCACGTCTTGTGTGTATTTTGAGTTTTAGTGGTCCAATAGGTGCGATGTGCCGGTGCGTGTGGCTCAAGGCAAATCACGCAACCGTTGGGTTAGGATTGCCCCACTCGAGCCACGGCGAATGTCTCTCATTTCGAATGGGTGTGCCCCTAAAATGTTTCGAATTACACGTACCGGGCCAGTCGGACAATAAAGTGTCATAACATAAATTGAGGCGGTAGACCAATAGCACACTCCAATTTTTTAAAACCTTCCGGCGGATTGGTAGTACGTGCGCTTCTTGCGCTGCCGGGGTGATTTTCGCGTGCAAGCTTTACTACGATTTTTTGTGCAACGCGGCTTTGTTGAGAAGTAAACGCATCACACTTAAAGATAGAAGTATGCTACAACAAGAGAAATCACTCCATTCAAGGAAGGCACGCTCACGTTGGCTTAGACAATGGAGAGGGAAATAAAGATGGCCACGTGGTCAAAACAACCAATCACGAGACATGCTTGAGAACAATAGGAGACTGGCGAAAAAATGTATCGAGTAGCCGTAAACACGATAACACGAGGAATGCACTATGATTTTATGACATGATAGAAGTCCAACTATGTGCACGTGGGTGGCTCCCCTCGATGACGTAAAAAAACCTTGGATACTTACGGTAACTAATTGGTCCACTTGGTATTATGCCACTCATACCCACGCATATCAAGGGCAAGGTGCTAGCTAGCGGCCCAACGCGGGGTAATGGTGAAAACAATACTTTGTCAACGCGCGGATTGTGTAGGGAAGAAGCGCCCGCCATGCTGTTGTGACGAGTATTGCCATGTATGAGTACATTACATGACATTGTACATGCACTCTTTACTAATTTAATATGTACTTTTCCATCGGAAGGACGTGCTTGCGGATATGTCGCCATTGCTACAGCTCGAGGACAATGTACATACAGTACACAACGCGGTGTTAGTACATCATGGTACGTGCAATATGCATAGTAAATTCTAACATGCTACATGACGCTATGGTGTGGTCTCCCGAGACAAACATGCTACGTCGCCACTTTGTTGAGACCGTTACGAGAGCCCCAATGCAAGGCACAAAGAGCATGCGAGACTAGGAGTCAACTAGGGAAACTTATCTTAGCCTAGTGCATCGGAGGGGAGTGACAAACGGCATTATTTTTTCAGTTTTAATTGCAAACAGTTGCTAACTTTAAACAATGAACATCTCGGCGGCGGGAGACAGCCCGTGGAAGACACTGCCACGTGTCATACGAGAAAATGGGCAGTGAACAATAAGCGCATAGGAACAAGTTTAAACGACGACAAAAGTTCACACTCGAAGAAAACTAGTAGAAACTAGAAAGCTACAAGTTGCGATTGAACAACGGCACAAAATTATTTTTAAATATCTATAGGCTAGTCGTTAATGCTCGGCATGGCGTTTTCGGCATTGGTTGAAGTATCCATTTAATTGATCCGCATGTCAGCTTTCACCATTTGCTTTAATCCATACACGACATAGAGCAATTGTAAAGATGTGCATATTATGGTCAGATTGGGTAAATCTAGAGGTTTGCTACCCTGCCCTCCATGTGTACGGGATAGTAGCCCATGCGGTTGGTATCACCGTTATTAGCGACGCGTCACCCCTCCAGCACAACGATATTGTACTAGCAAGGTGGCGCGACCAACCAACTAAACAACCTTCACCAACGGACAGCTCTAGCTAGGCACTAGCTCGCAGCAACCCTTAAGCTGGTGCATTCCCCGAGTACCAGCACTCTCTGCTTTCGCGCTCGGCCCATCTAGGCCTCGCGCGAACGCAGTCTCGACTCTCGTAGTCGAGAAGGGTGTCAGTACTTGCTCTTTTCGTTTTGATACGCACCTTGCGTCACAAGACACTTCCATATGGTTCATGCTACACCGCATTCCGATAGGCAGCATGTGGTTACCGCACCTCGACACATCGCCGAGGACACTCTCTCTCAACTACACGTAACAGAACTAATCGAAACGGCGTGTGAGGCTTTTGAACTCAGAATTTCTGCGCATATCAAGGCGAATTCATTCGGCATACTTGCCCATATTCAGCAGCTCAGAAACCAATCTACACGTTTGGACCAACAGTCTATTCCCGCTGTCGCAACATGTGCGGCAGAGGGTGGAATGGAGGCCCTTGCGCCACCTTTCGACTCGCTGCCCGACGACCACGACCTACTTGCGTCCAACGTCGTCGACTTCACCCCCGTCCGTGAAGTAGAAGTCTTCGACCCTAGTTCCAAGACTTGGCCTGACGCAATCGCTACCCGGAGCGACTCCCTCCTAAAGCCACCCATCCACGGTGACTTTTTCAGCGATAACTCAACCACCCACGCCGCCGTCGCGGTTTCAGGTGTGCGTCAGGCTACCACCACTCCGCCTCGCGCAAGTCATACCGTTTGGCATCGACTTCAACCTTACTCCACTCCGAGGCTACCACCAACCACCTAACGCCAGTGGCGCACCCGCGTGGCCGCCGTCATCTAGGCCTCGCGCGAACCCACCCACCCATCCCTATATAATCACGCGCTAATCTTCCCCCAGGCCATGCATGTGAGGGTCTTTTGGCCATTCTGTAATCAAGCTGACATCTTTGGCAAGCGTGCCCTCGGGTAAATGAATTTAAGATATATTTTTACTTTATTGTAAGTAACTGGAAATAATAGATGAAATGATGTACCTGACATATGATTTACTAATAAAAGCGATTTATACCGATGATAGCATATCACTTAGCGTTTAATTTGTTAATGTGGTGGAGTTTCTCCGTCAGTTTCATAAACATTTCGTACGCCAGCTCGCTTCATGCGTAATATATTCGTGCTGAATGCGTAGACGATATCGCTGCTCAATTTCATAATTTCCGAGTTAGCGACAGCGGGCGAGATCGTGAGATCTAGTGAGATCTCATTGTCGCTGAATATTCTTGGAGCGATACAAACCGTTGGATTCCTGTCGCTGCCGGTCGCTAGTTTTACCATATCTATACGGTATGGTCGTAGACGCATGATATTGTGGCCTTCTGTGGCTCGGGCTTTTGTTTTTTCTTCCTCTCTCCGTCTTTTTGCCTGGTGGTCTCAACTGATTTTTCTTGTAAGAATTATTCATATTATTACGTGTCGGTCATATCCGTCGTTGTCCGTCATGTATTGGATTACAAAATAACAACATGAACACGGACCGGGAAAAGGAGAGGGGAACCAAAATCATCTTTGACGTCTTTGTCCGTAATGTCCGCCTATAAGTAGTACAGTACACGCATGATATTATTGCAAGCACTACTAATACTGGTGGAGGCATTTTCCCTGCTTATAAATGATGATGAATAACATAACCATCAATTAGATTACACGATCTATGGTTGTATCCAATTGGTCCTTTCTCGAACACCAAAAACTATGTTGTCACGACTGCTAGACATACATTCTCTAAATTATGGCGAACATGCTATACATGCAGGCGGAGGACGCTGGGGGGAGGCGAAAGTCGAAAGCCTAGACGGGGGTGACCGGTTGAAATCCCCCCCAAAAAAGCATGAGGTGTTCCACAAAACGCTATAGCCATCATGGCTAATACGCCTTGCCGAATTGTCCGGAATGTGCGTCTAGGTGTCTTCCCGCAGCAACTATCCACCTAGCATATGCATACCCTCCCCCGGGATAGGGGGGGAAAACCATAGTTGCAGATAGCATCCTTTTTTGTCGCTCCTCCCGACGGGCGTCGATAATGTCCCGGTCGGCATGTAGCTGTTTCGTGCACCGAATGAACAAAAAATTACCGCCCGTACCCTCCTATTGTGACTGGCGCTGCCAAGAGGCCGTCTATACGCGTTGTGTGCCGTCGCAATAACCCTTAGCTCTTCGACGCGCCCGTCGGTGGCGCAGCGGCGGCAGACCCGGAGGGGGTGCGCTCGCATGCCCATCGGCCCTCAACCAAGGTGTGGATTCGACACTTTTTTAGGGGATTCGAGTCTTCCGAGATCCTTTGTTCTTACCCAAAATTAACCATATATACATTTTTGTGCGATGAAATGAATAATAAAGACTTTGTTGAAAATAAAATGAGACGAGTAAAAAACTTTACGAGTGTGTCCCGGTCAGAATTGATACTTCGAAGCAAAGTGTAACGGGTTACCTTGAGAGACCTAAATGTACACAAAAAATGTTCTTACTTGTTGTAGCTATTGCACGTGTAAGTGGAGATGGAGATAGAAATTGGAAAGATGTCGGAGTGTTAACTGTTTTAGAGTAGAACGTAATTGAATAAAGGAATTGTAAAAAGGTTTTGTTACCTCCACCTACTGCACAAGGCTTATTTAGCTCAAGCCTACCTAGCTTGCACGTACTCTCGCTTGGTAGGCGCCCGCCGGCGGCGCAGCGGCGGCGGCCCCGGGGAGGGGTGCGCTCGCAGGCCCGTCGGCACCTACCTCTACCTCCACGCGGTGGGCGCTAGTAACCATGTAGCCGTGCCAGGCCTGGCACGGTAGGGGGCTAAACGAGGTACCGACAGCTGCGATCCGCGGGATCAAAAGCTGTCGGGAAGCCCGGTACGGAGGGTTTTGGAAAAGCATAACATCCGTACACCGGCACATGGATCTCCCGCTCGGCCAGTCCGATATGTCTTTTCCGCGACTAAATACTCGCAGATACTCTCCCGACGATGGGGCGGGGGCGGCGTTTGCGAAATATTTTTTGGCGAAGAAGGGTACGGACGGATCAGTGGAGGGACGAGGGTGTTGGAGCTGGCGGCGGACAGCTGGGAAGCAGCGCTAGGGCACGGCGCTCGCTAGCAGTCGCCAGCCCTACGACAACCTTAAGTCTCCCATGGGGGCGAGGCCTGATGCTACGCAGGACGGAGGTGGGTCGCAGCCGGACGAGCGGCACGGTCTGGCGGCGCCGGTACGGGGGGTTTTTGGAAAAATTCCCGTACCCACCATCTTTTGAGGACCGGCGACTCGATCCATGTGTTCTTCCAACCCCTTCCCTAGTCGGTACCCGGCTATCGATAGGCTGCCTCGGGCAGTGTGCCTAGGGTTATCGTAACGGCACACTGCTCATAAAGGCGGCCCCCTAACAACGTAAACCACCGGGGGAGGGTGAGGAGGACCACAACGCGATCAGGTAGGTGTCGGAAACACACGAGACAAGGACATAAGATAGGAGAAAATCTGGCTCGGAAGCATGAGAGCTAGCCGGACACTGTCTACAACCTAGTTATTTTCTTTTCTCAGCCCCCGAAGGAGGAGATAAGACTCGGCTAGGTGGCGCGCTGCGTCGGGAGGAGCGGCTAATACCTCGGGCGGGGTTGAGCACGGATCGAGACGGGACCGACGACGACCTGAGCGAGGGGGGTTTTTCACATGCCTTCCCCCCCTAGCTCTGGCACTACCGGAGTCGCACAGGAGCCGAGGTCAGGCAGGTTCGACTCGACCTGCTCAAGCTGAACAACCTCGCTGATCAACGACCCCGCAACGACTGGAGCACGCCGCGTATCGTGGAGACTAGCGACACTTTTTTATTTCATTCTATATCCAAAAAAATTACGTATAGATAAAAAAACGATAAATACCTGGATACGGGTATGTTTTGGATGGTATTGTCCCTGCCAATGGAAAGGTTGGGATTAGCGGCTTACGGTCTACTCCAACATATAAGTCCACAAATAACTGGCGTTGAATAGGGGGGCCCAGAGACAACAGCCGGTTTATATTGGTATTGTTGTAAACAATTTCATTTCACTTCTCGCTTGGTCCTCGTACCACGTGCTAGGATTATCGTAACGGTCTAAAGCGGCTAGCGACGCGGTTACTTTTTCCGCCTCGGGAAATCAGACCAACGCGTCGTCTAGCTAGTTAGATTAACTTTACGTTTACGAACCGTGAGGCAATAGTAGTACAATACGCATAAGTACCCTTTAGCTTAATTGTTGTAGCGACGTACCCATGTTGCACTTCCGATGGAAAAGTTTAGTAACGAATACATGTACTATGTCAGGCAATGTATTGTAGCATGATTGCACTCGTCAAACTCGTACCCTCCCCCTCTTGACAGATCAATGAGGCCGACCGGGATACTGACCTCCGTGGTCTTGGCTCCTTTATTGAAGCAATCATTGTGACTTAGGAATGCGCGCTAGATGAGGGTGCATGAAGTCGATGCTCGCTTGAGTCTTGGCGGAATCGTCCCATTGGGGCGTTTCCCAAAAATGTTGTAACGCCGTAGTTCGATGGCCCTCGTTCAACCGGTGCCAGACATGTGGAATGTCGCCATATCTGAAGTGCGTCATGAAGAGTAAATATCCGCCTCTTCGTCTAGGTAACGACTTGATGCACAAAAAAGAATACTATTTGAAAAACGTCGAACTCCTCATCGTCTCCTTCATAAACATTCACTGGGATAGCAAGTCGCAGCGAAGATGTAGAGCATGGCTTAAGATTATTGATGTAATACACCGAGTGTAAGCGAACTGACGTTGGGAGCGGTAATTTGTAACTATGTTTCCCAATCTGCTCCTCAATTGTAAATGATCCAAGCTGTCGATCACGCAGCTTACGGCTAGGCTGTCCAAGCAGGAAGAGGTTCTTTGTAACGATTGACACATTGTCTCCTTGAATGAAGTGCGGGGCTGTTGACGGTTCAAAACGAGCTTGCATCTCATCCTTGTGCAGTTGTAACACCGTACGTACAAGAGTATGTATCTCTTGTAACAATTTCAACAGCTGTGACGCGTGTTGTGAAACCGGAATCAAAGGTCGCATACTTGACCATAAATCAAACGGCTCCTCTGGAGAAAAACCAAAATTCGCCTCGAAGGGGTGTGCTCAATTTTAAAGGCTCGAGTAGCGTTGTACGCAAACTCCACGTGAGGAAACAAGTCTATCTAGTTCGATCCATCGTAGGAGCAAAAACATCGCAGAAGCCGCTGAAACGTGTCGTTGACGCGCTCCGTTAGCCTTTCTGTTTTTGGTGTCGGCTGAAAGACATGTTAAGCCGCGTTCCAAGGCATCTGCAAAGCATATGCCAAAAGCCGCCGACGAATTCTGGGTCACGATCACTAACCATCACTCGGATTATTCCATGTAATATGTAGACTCCATGTAAAAACACAATGGCAGTTTTTGTGTTTTTACGTTCTATGTACACGGCAGGAAATTGGCCATGCAAGTCAGATAGTCGACCACAATTGACACACTAACAAAGGCATTCCTCGCTGGCAAGTGTGTCAAGCAATCGAGTCCCACAGTGTGCCACGGTCGCGGTGGAGAAGGTAAGGCGGGGTAAAGAGTCGCAGCCATTTGGGGTTGAACCTTAGTTCACGACGCAGCCATCACAAAAATATTTAACATCTTGGCGAACTCGTTTCCACCAGAATTCGTCGAGCGCTTTAGCAAGAGTGCCATCGACTCCTCTGTTACCTATGGCGAATTGTCGTGTAGCTAAGAGATCAATCTCAGTCGGAGCTCAGAGCTCCGCGGAATCCGAAGACGATCTAGACGCCAAAAGTACCGAGTTCTAGCTTCTATCCGACTGTCTCTTGTCCACTCACCCTCGTCCCCATAAAACGAGTATTGGGAGTACCCCTCGCGAGCGAGATCAGCGAAGTCATGGCTCAATAGCAACGCGTTACAAGTAAATCACCATAACTGCGAGTCTTCTAATAGCGGCTGAGACTTCGGTCGTAAATTTGCATCTCACGGAACCTCGCCATACCAAAACAATTGAATTGCGGGCATAGCTACGAAGTCTTGTCTCCGACTGAACGGAGCTGCCTCGTTCAAGGCTTCATTACGGTGCGTAAGCGTCATTGAAGCCACAAACGGTTGCAAGTCCCGCAGGTAACGTACTCACATCGATTCCCGCAGTACTCGTACCAATACCGATCGGTACTTCGGGGTCCCGAAATTATCCCGAACGCATACATCGGAATATTTATATCGTTAAATATATATGCAGGCCTATGTTGAAATGTGCAGAATCGTGCGCATACCTGTGCTAATCGGCTGTGGAAACAACGCTACGGGTACGTAGCTAATGGCCTTCCGTATGCTGACGAATTGCCTTCCGCGGCGCACATTCGACCACAAATCTTGGCGCCCACTAAACATTGAATGCAATAGTGTGTGCTTCTTTGACGGCGGAGGCTCATGACAACGCATTGCATGAAAAGCCCCCCCGGAGCTCACGCGGCACGGCTACCCACCGCAAGCCCTTCATCGATGGCGTATTCGTGCCGTTGAGATCAGAATGCAACCAACTAATTTACCGCTATTAGTATGACTCCACTGGGTATAATGCATGGGTGGAGCGGGGGGGAAGACATATTTAGTTGGCGGGAAGTAGGGGGGAGTCGAAAGTGGCATCATGGATGCGGCGGAGCATGCTCCTCCGCCACCGACAAGGGCAGAACTCGGACCCAATCGACTAGGCGGGGTCCGCAGCAATGTAAAAGTATTCTAAAGCGCGGCCTTGTCGACACTAGTGTTCAACAGGGTGACGAGCAAAGAGCTCTCCTTGGCATTTGGAGAGGTTGGATTATGTGGTTAACGGTCTAGTCCTGACTTGTAAGTTTCCTGTATGGCATTGTTGGGAGGGCCCATAGACAGCAACCGGCGCATACGGTACATGTTGTAAACAATTTCAATTTCTCCTTGGGGCAACGAGCAATAAACACTCAGAGCGCGTTGTGGGAATCGGGCGCAACAGCTAGCGACTTCCGCATCCGTTTCCTCGAGCAAAAATGTAGGCCAATACTCAGCGTGAATGATTGGCACGGCAAGTGCTCGAGGAGGACGTCTTAGCGAAAGTTGTTAAGATGAAATTGCGAGCGGAAGCTTAAGCGAACACAGAGGATGAGGAAAGGGCGGAGCGCCAGCGCGACGTAGAGTTCTCAGAGGTGGAGAGAAAATTGAGAGTGACGATAACTTATTATAAAGGGCTTAAGGCTACAACGGCTAGCTTACATAGGAAGGTGGACGAAGTCCAAGCCGATGCTCATGTCGCTGGATTGAAGCACATGCGGCCTGCGGTCGAGCTGAACGAAGCACTCAGCGTCGCTCTGGGTCTAGAGGGTTCGGCGGAAAAGGAAAGCAATTCGCCATGCCGAAAGCGTTCACTAAATCTACAACAGCAAGGGTTGCACGTGAATCTTTGGGCTTCTTAAATGATTGTAAGCCCCTCACGAGCTCGGTGACCGAGGGGGAACGACCACAAGCACTCGTGGCGGGTCGACTGCAAAGGCGTTTCGGTGAAACGGGAAAGCCGCCGAAGCCGCGTGCGCAGTCAACCGAGCTTCAACAACGGCGTTTGCAATCAGCCTAGCAACATCAACACTAGCACCGTCATCAACAAAAGCCACAAAAAGTTCTGGAGAGGAGGCGGACAAACAGTCCGCAGTGCTACAATCGTGTTGCAGACGAGCTGTTAAGCGAGCCGTGGAGGACGTCGAGGAGTTCAGATCAGTAAGGAAAGGCAGCATCATTAAGTCGAAGCTACGCATAAGCTATAAAAATACTCAACGCCTAATTCGTCTCACCGGCCAGGAGTTTGACGCGGATAAGGGGTCCTATGTCCCGTAAGTTCCCCCGTCGTGTGGTTTCCCCGCACCGCAGATGTCGACCAACATGTCCGTGCAGCAAATCTGGAAGTTTTGGGAGGAGTTGAACTTTGATGCGGGGATGGACTACAGCTACTAGGACGGCGTATTGCATTCGCCTTTAGCCTCGAACATAACCGCAGGCCGCTTGAACTTGCATAGTTGCGTGGCCAAGAGAGTGTGGAACTTGAAGGAGCACCTCAGCTTTGCGAACGAGGTGTTCTTGCATAGCACGACGGGCTCAGCCAAAATATACCGAGGATGCAAGCATCCCGCGAGTGCTTTCAAAGGGGCAAGGCTCGATGAGGACGGCAATAACAACCCCCTCGCTCACATACCGGCGCTATTGCCTGAAGGCGACGATGCGTATGAGATCGCGAAAGAGCTTGAATGATCAATGCCATCAGTGCCTACGAGTGTTAGCACTAGCATCCCGTTGCATAGTGCTTATGTACAAGGTAGCTATTTAGTACTTAGCTAGTACTTATTTAGTACATATTCTAGTACTTAGTGTTATGATATTAGCCGTACTCTATTCCCTATTAATGGCGGTCGGCCGGCCCTGCCGGTGCCTTCGCCGGCCGCCATCTCTCTCTCTCTCTCTCTCTCTCTCTCTTCCCACTTCTCTAGTCACCATAGTCGGCCCCCTGTGGGGCCGGCACGACCTCCGTGTAACTAACCGTTCCCAACTCTAATAGGTTATGGGCCCTCCACCAAGTTACACTAGAGAAGAGCGTGTGCAAAGCGCTCGGCGCCACGCTAGTCCTACCTACTCCCACGTAAAAAAGAGTAGAGCGTGTGTAAAGCGCTCGGTGTGTAAAGCCACGCTAGTAATTCATCGTCCCACCGACACCACACTTCGCCTTCGAGCTGGTTGTCCGCGATTGTCCTACCATCGCCCACGTAAAAAGGAGAAGAGCGTGTGTAAAGCGCCCGGCGCCACGTTCGCCCCACCCAGCTTTCAGTCTCACCTAGGCTTCAGCCTAGCGATGCTCTCGGCCGGATCTGGTTTTTAAAACAGACCCGCGAAAATTCGGCCCGTGCGTACTTATTAATATTGTTATTGCTTTTTCCCGAGGCAATGCCGCAACGCTCACCTTACTTAGCGAGGAGCTCAACTTTCCCACGGCGAAAGGGGGGAATCAACACGAGCGCCCGTCTATGTTTTTTGCGTGCCTACACGCTCCTAACGGCCTTGTTGGCTGTGCTTCTTCCTCGCCGGTCGCTCTCATGCGTCGGCTAATTCTCCCGTGGACAGTTTTTCCTGTTACATGTCAGAATAGTACATGACACAGTACATTTGGAACCGCTTCATATCGGCAACTCGCCGGTAGCGGCACGTTCTTGTGAGCGCATGTCGCTACACCTACCTGGCTTGAGACAGACGCTAAAGCACTACACCTTCGACCAAGATGGCACATTCCTCAACGCAAGCTAGGACGACGTCAAGACCTCGGCTACCTTGAGGGGGGGTGTTAGCACTAGCATCCCGTTGCATAGTGCTTATGTACAAGGTAGCTACTTGTCATTCTAGTACTTAGTGTTATGATATTAGCCGTACTCTATTCCCTATTAGTGGCGGTCGGCCGGCCCTGCCGGTGCCTTCGCCGGCCGCCATCTCTCTCTCTCTCTCTCTCTCTCTCTCTCTCTTCCCACTTCTCTAGTCACCACAGCCGCCCCCCTGTGGGGCCGGCACGACCTCCGTGTAACGATCCGTTCCCAACCCTAACAACGACGCAAAAGGAGGTTCGCAGTTTCGTGCAATTCTGGAACTTCTATGCCAGATTTATTCATCACTTTAGCGACCTAACGGCTCCATTGACGGACTTACTGCGGAAGTCCTAGCCACATAAGGTTACGCTGACGCCTGCCTGTTTGGAAGCCTTTGAGACTCTCAAGTTACGGCTCATTTCCGGGCCATGCGTGATCCTTGCGGGGGTCAGCTCGGACGCGACGTCCACCGTAGCTATAGATGCTTCAACAGTGGGGATTGCAACAATCTTGTTGCACGACCAAGGAGGAGGACTTCAACCAGTCTCTTACTTGGCGCGTAATCTGAATCCAGCTGAGCGTGGTAACACTTACTCTGCGTACGACTAAGAAGCTTTGGCCGTATGCGAGGCTGTCAAGCATTGGAGGTGCTATCTTGAAGGGTGCTTTAAGTTCCTTGTCGTAACAGACCACGACACACTGCGACATCTTCTCAGGCAACCGAACAACAGATTGAGCAAACCGCAAGCAAGATACTTGCAAGATTTTCAACCATCTGTGGGCTCGATGACACTTGCATATCGCAAGGGAGCTCTGAACGAAGATGATCCGTTGAGTCGGCGTCCAAACTTCGTACCCCATGCCACAGTTCCATTGTTTTGGGATGGCGAGGTTCCGTCTGATCGAGAATTACGACGGGAGTCCCATGTGTTGTTTGAAGAAGCACATTTAAACTTAATGACGGTTAACGCGTTGCAGCTGAGCCATGAGTTCGCTGATCTCATTCGCGAGGGGGTACTCCCAAAACTCGTTTTATGGGGACGAGGGTGAGTGGACAAAAGCCAGCCGGATAGAAGCCAGAAATGGATATTTTTGGCGCCTCGATCGCCTTTGTATTCCGCGGAACTCTGAGCTCCGAATGAGAGTGATCAAAGAGCTGCATGAAAGTTCGTCAGGTGGTCACATAGGAGCTGCTAGCACTGTTGCTAAAGCGCTCGACAGATTTTGGTGGAAACGAATTCACCAAGATGTGAAACACTTTTGTGAGCGCTGCGTCGTGTGTCGACGGGCAAAGATTCAAACACAGATGGCTGCGACTCTTTACCCACTACTTGTTCCACCCATACCATGTCATACAGTTGGTCTTGACTATTTGACACACTTGCTTGAGTGCAATGGTTTTAACAATGTCCTGATTGTAGTCGATAATCCTACTCGTATCGCCCATTTTCTGCCGTGTACAAAGATTGTTACCGCCGAAGAAAATTCTACTTTGCTTTTACGGGGAGTCTACCGATTGCATGGACTTCCCCGGGTGCTGATTAGCGACCGCGACCCGAAATTCGTCAGTAGCTTATGGCAAACACTTTGGCGACGCCTTGGCACGCGTTTGAACATGTCTTCCAGTCGACATCCAAAGAGAGACGGACTAACGGATCGCGAAAAATGCACATTCCAGCAGCTGCTTCGTTGCTTATGTTACGATGGTTCTGATTGAGCAGCTTTACTACCTCAAGTGGAATTTGCGTACAACGCTTCTCGTGCGCTCGGAATTGAACACACCCCTTTAGAGACTAATTTTGGGTTCTCTCCTGAGGAGCCTCCATACTTGTTGCTTCGCGTGCGATCGTCAATTCTAGTTTCGCAAGATGCGACAAAGCGGTTACGATTGTTACATGAAGTTCACGCCTTGGTTCGCTCTGTGTTACAGCTACACAAGGACGAGATGTAGGCACGCACGGAACTGTTTGTAGCTCCACACTTCGTCACATGAGACAAGGTGTCAGTTGTTACAACACACCTCTTTTTACGAGGACAGCCCAACAAGAAACCAAAGGACCGACACCTTGGACCTTTTATAGTGGAGGAGCATATTGGGAAACATAGTTACCGGTTGAAACTTCCGGCGATTGTATGCTTACATCATGTGTTCCATGTAAACAAATTACGACCCTGCTCTACCGCTCCACTACGACCTGCTATCCCGGTGACTCTTCCGGAAGGAGACGACGAGCAGTTTGACGTATTTCACATCTCTGCTGTGTGCATCAAGTCGTTACCTAGACGACGAGGCAAATATTTGCTCTTCATGACGCACTTCAATGATGACGATATTCCTCATGTCTTGCATCGGTTGAACGAGGTACATCGAACTACGGCGTTGCAAGATTTCTTGGAGACGCCCCAATGGCACAAGTTTGCCAAGACTCAGGCGTACATCAACTTCATGCACGCTCACACAGCGCGCATTCCCGAGTCCTAGGAACTGCTTCATTAAAGGAGCTTTGACAACGGAGGAACGCCTCGCGGCGGCCTCAAAGATCAGTCAAGAGGGGGAGGGTACGAGTGTGACGAGTACAATCTTGCAACAAAAGATTACAAGACATTGTACATGTACACGTTACTAATTCCAATTCGTGCTTTTCCATCGGAAAGACGTACAACGTGGGTACGTCGATATTGCAACATTAGCAAGGGTTCGGTACTACCAGTACCTCCCGGTACGTACATGTACGCAAAGTTAATCTAACTAGCCAGATGACGCACCAAGCGAGGTTTCATGTGCACAATGTGATTCCCCATAATGGACGAGATGCGTCGCAAGTCTGTTGATGACGGTTGAAATGCCCTAGCACCTGACACGTAAGCCAAGCGAGAGCATGCAACTAACGTGGCAAAGACTATCTAAGCCTAGTGAAGTAGAGGGAGGTGACAGAACCATTTTAACAATTCCCTTTGTTCAATTACAATATGCTGCTAAATTACAAGCACTGAGACATCTTATCATCTTTTCCCATTTGCACTTCCACCTAGCAATTGAGCAGCGATTGAACAAAACAAAGCAGATTTGTGTCTGGAGTTAGCTTTTGAAGGCTAACCGCCACACAACGGTGATACCGCATTTGTGCGAGGGGGGCGACAATAAGAACATAAACGCCACCGGGAAGGGGGGGAGTTGCGGAGCTGAAATGAAATTGAAATGAAATTGTTTACAACAATACCAATATAAACCGGCAGCCAACTCTGGCCCCCCCCTTGTGCTACGCCTAACTTAACTTACAAGCGTGAGGTAGACCGTGAACCACTAATCTCAACCTCTCCAATGGCAGTGACGATACCGTCTAAAACATACCCGTATCCATGTATTTATTATTTTCTGATCTAGACGTGTTTTTTTTAGATACAGTATGAAATATAAAGTGTCGCTAGTCTCCACGATACGCGGCATGCTCTAGCCGCTGCGGGGTCGCTGATCAGCAAGGCTGCTCAGCTTGAGCATGTCGAGGCGAACCTGCCTGCCCTCGGCTCCTGTGCGACTCCGGTCGTGCCGCAGGTGAAAAACCCCCCTCGATCAGGTCGTCGTCGGTCCCGCCTCGATCCGTGCTCAACCCCGCCCGAGGTATTAGCTGCTCCTCCCGACGCAGCTCGCCACCTAGCCGAGTCTTCTCTCCTCCCTCGGGGGCTGAGAAGAGAAAATAACTAGGCTGCATACGGTGTCCGGCTGGCTCTCCTGCCCCCGAGCCAGATTTTCTCCTGTCCACTGTCCTTTTTTCGTTTGTTTCCAACACCTATCTGATCGCGCCGTGGCCGTCCGTACCCTCCCCCGGTAGTTTACGTTGTTAGGGGGCCGCCTTTACGAGCAGTGTGCCGTTACGATAACCCTAGACACACTGCCTGAGGCAGCCTATCGATAATCGGGTACCGACTAGGGAAGGGGTTGGCAGAACACAGGGATCGAGTCGCCGGTCCTCAAAAGATGGTGGGTACGGAAATTTTTCCAAAAACTCCCCGTACCGGGCTTTTCCGGCGGCGGGCGATCCTCCGTCTGCGACCCACCTCCGTCCTGCGTAGCATCAAGCCTCGCCCCCATGGGAGACCTAAGGCTCTCGCAGGGCTTGTGACTGCTAGCGAGCGCCGTGCCCTAGCGTTGCTTCCCAGCTGTCCGCCGCCAGCTCCAACACCCTCGTCCCTCCGCCGATCCGTCCGTACTGTTCTTCGCCAAAAAATATTTCGCAAACACCGCTCCCGCCCCATCGTCGGGAGGGTATCTGCGAGTATTTAGTCGCGGAAGAGACATATCGGACTGGCCGAGCGGGAGATCCCTGTGCCGGTGTACGGATGTTATGTTTTTCCAAAACCCTCCGTACATGGCTTCCCGACAGCTGCTGATCTCGCGGATCGCAGCTGTCGGTACCTCGTTCAGCCCCCTACCGTGCTAGGCCTAGCACGGCTATGGGGTTACCAGCGCCCACCGCGTGGAGGTAGAGGTAGGTGCCGACGGGCCTGCGAGCGCACCCCTCTCCGGGGCCGCCGCCGCTGCGCCGCCGGCGGGCGCCGTTGCGGAGCTGAGTGTGGGTGCAATTGCTACACGAGTCGGACATCCAATTTTCACCTTGCAAGGGACTCCCGTGTGCGGCGGGGTGTAATCGTGAGGACTCTCGAGTGGCAAGTTATGGCGGCACACGCGGAGTTTGAGGGGAAGGTGAAGTAGTTTGTGTGAAGATAAAATAGTTTGCGTGTGAAAGTGATGTTTGAAATCTACCTTACCAACGTAGATTTGAACCACCACTTTCACACACACACAAATATGCAGATTACGTCGTGCATGCACTGATTTAGAAAATGGTGTCTATCAAATTGTCACAAGATTAACACCCGCTCAGCTCCAATTACTATGCTCTAGTTATTCCATACTAGCAATTTTTTCACATGTAACACGGACATGAGTGAGTCACTTAAACCGGCTTCCTAAAAAGCAGTGACAAACATGTTATTAATTTATTTATGATAACACAATTGATCATAATCTTTGCCGGGGTGAATGACGCTTCCAAGTGGCTCGCACAATACTAGCATGCTTTGAAATTCGAAGACATTCATCCAATGCCCCATAACAGCGGACCAAAATATATTATTCTCACAATATCACCGCTAATATAGATCATGAGCCCCTCCTCCATCAGCTTCGTAATCTCGCTTATCATGCTGTGCAATGGCTACGCCACTGTTAAGAGTGCCGGTCAGATGAATGCCGGCAATATAAAGAAATGGATATCGATAACTGTCGTTGCATACTTGCGTTGCTAATTCTATAGCGTATCTCATCATAGTCTCACGAGACGGGTCAAAGATATCTCACATACGCATATTGTATTTCTCAATCTCGCACTCACGCATTCCTTTTCGTCGCTCTCGTGCTTATCTCCATTCTCGAACAAGTAAATGATAAATCTGTTTCTCTCGCTCGCACCGCAAGACATGTTTCCATGTCCCAAACACGTAAGACCTCGTATTCTCTAACACACACGCACCCAAGACAAGTTCATTTCTCCCTTCCTCTTGCTTTGCTTAAATCTCGCACACGCACATACACACACATATTGCCAAATGCACATAACAAATTCTGAAATACGATCGTCAATGGGCAGATATCAAGGTACAAAGTAAGACTTGTGGCTCGCGGATTTTCTCAGGAGAAGGGTGTGGATTACCATGAGACCTTCGCTCCCACAGTGAGGGTGATTTCTATTCGAACGTTGCTCGCGCTTGCTGCTTTTAATGATTGGGAGGTGGAGCAGCTTGATGTGGTGACGGCATTCTTGGAGGCCGATATCGAGGAGGAAGTCTACATGAGGCAGCCGGAAGGATTCCGTCACACTGACATCAATGGAGAGAAGCGAGTGTGCTTGTTGAAGAAATCATTGTATGGCCTCAAGCAAGCTCCTAGGAACAGGAATAAGGCAATCACAACATGGCTAGAGGAGTATGGCTTCAGCCAGTTTGAGGTGGATCCCGGCATGTACGTCTTCATCAAGGAGGGTGAGCTTTATGTCTTGGCGTTGTACGTGGTCGACAACATCATCGTCGGACCAGCTTTTAGCTTCGTCGTTGGGTTCAAGTCGGCTTTCGGCGAAAGGTGCTGCAACGTGCAAGACCTCGGTCCATTGTCTTGGTTGCTTGGCATGATAGTCGAGCGTGATCGTGGCAACCGCATCATCATGATTGGACAGCAACAGTACTTCTTAGATATTCTAGAGCGCTTCAACATGATGGACTGCAAGCCAGTGGACTCACCTAGTCACTTATAGCGGTCGACGCTTTGAGCAATTGTGTGGAGACGTCGACGTCAAAGTTGCCTCCCGGTCTAGTGCCGTACCAAAGCTTGATCGGTAGCTTGTTGTACGCTTCCGTAAGCACACGACCCGACATCACCATGGCTGTTAAACACCTTAGTAAGTACATGTCCGACCGCACTCACTCACATTGGGAGCAAGCCAAGAGGGTGCGCCGCTACCTCAAGGGGACCGCAGATTCGGTGTTGATGTACGGTGGCGCTTCTTCATCAAAGGTTGTAGGTTGATCAGATTATGACTATGCGAGTGATATTGGCGAGCGGCGCTCTCGCACGGGGTATGTGTTCATGCTCAACGGTGAAACGATGAGTTGGAAAAGTCAGCGGCAACAAACTGTGGCGTTGTCGACAGCGGAGGCAGAGTATATGGCGCTGATTGCGGCCACTCGGGAGGCGATGTTCTTGAAGCAAGTGCTCCATGAGTTTCACCAAGACTCCGGGTCTCCCATCACCATTCACGATGACAATCAGAGTTGTATCGCACTCAGCAAGCACATGGACGTGACGTACCACTTCTGTCGGGAGAAGGTGGAGAGCGGAGACATCGACGTGCAATACTGTGCGACGGAGAACATGCTTGCTGATGTGCTTACCAAGCCATTAGTGAGTTCAAGGCACAGCATGTTGTGCAATGTCATCATGGGTTTGCCTGCACAGCAAGGGGGGGTGTTGCGAGACATAGTTTTGTGTGGTAATAAAGTTGCTACACAGCAATGTTGGTCAAGTAGTATCGTGATAGTACGGCTGTGACTCAGCACTATGAGATGATAAGCCAATCAGTAATCGAGAGGATTAGGTTGCTAATGGTGGCTAGTTGCTGAGCGTTAGATATCATGTGAAGTCTCATAATATACGTTGGCGTGTGCTCACCACAAGGTGAGTGCGTGTCCTGTGATAGGTAAGTGCTAGGCACTTGCTGAGGGTGAGATGACATGCAGTGTCACTCACCGAGTGTAAGCATTCCTTATCGCCTCCTCAACTTTGACACACACAAACACACACCCAAACACACACACACACACACACCCACCAAACACATACACACATACACACAAACACACACACACACACACACACACACACAAACACACACACACACACACACAGGTTGTAGTTGGTTTGTGGATATATAGTCTTAGACCTCTATTGTTATTTTGAGGGCGTGAGGAGTCATCCTTAGGGCATGGGGGTCTATTGTGTGAGGCCGACGTTATAACGTACGTTATTCACGTTAGTCGACCCCCCGGATGTTGTAGCCGTTCCACGTTCTGTAGTTCCCGGAGTTCGACATATGGTAACAGGGGACTTCGACCTTAACCCGTAGACAAGCATAATGTTTATGTTTAACGATAAGCTGAAGTGTTAGGTCACAGCCAAATTTTCTCGAGATGTAAGCACCTTAGGAGAAATAGCGAAAAGTGTCAGATGCAAAACTATAACGAAAAAACATTACTCGCATCATGAGACATTTTTCTACCTAATGCCATGTAAACGGGGTAAAACTAAACGACCGAGAAGCGTAACGAGAGTCTGAGACAGACAGACACACATACACACACACACACACACACACACACACACACACACACACACACACACACACACACACACACACACACACACACACACACAGTTTAGTCTATGTGTTAACTGACGATGTAACGGAGCAAAGTACCAAGCGAACATGGGGGAACATGCATAATCAACTTCCGTGCGAACATCGCATAATAACAAAAAATGATAAAAGGGAAGGCATACTATCTGCTTCGATCTAAGCGGCCTCGAGCGGCTCCAAGACAAACTCCCAATTACCTTGCCTTTCCACGTTTACAACGTACTCCGTCGTATCCCCCGATGTTTTGAGGTCACGTACACATTGTCACCGCGACCGGAGGGCGACGCTGATCGTTCGTCACCTCTCTTACCGCCCCTCGCGCAATTTCGCAGAGGGAGGGGAGAGAGCGGCCTTGTCGACGGCGAGACTTCTACATGTTGTCCATGCTATATATGACCGTGCCGAAGTGAATGGTTGACTTCTGCCGTGCAAGGTACTTGCTCACACTCAATGCGCACTTGAACTGACTGAGTGAATGCCAAGCGCATCTTTGCGTTTATGTGGTATATAGGCGTACTAGAGTCACGTAGGAAAAAGAGATCAAGCTAGCCTACCTGCGACTCTATTGCTAACAGGCCTAGGCTGGCCCGCGCGTCGTGTCGTCGGGATAAGGCCGAGAACGCGAGAGTGTAACGCAACAACTGTATTTTGCATTTCAGACAAGTTGATATTCATCTAATTATTACTTTCCCAAATCTACATTATTGCTAGTGTTTAGGCACGGGGGGGGGTGGGGAGGGGGGGGGGTATCGTGCCAATTATTGTTTATTGGTTACAACAACACAACCCCCGAGGAATAGCGGCATGAATTGTAGTAGCGCGTGTCGCCAAGTGTACTTGGCCGAAGAGTTCCCGGTCTTACCCTTAGCGCAAAACTTCTCATGACGGGGGCGTGACCATGGGGGCTGAAAGACGACAACTAGTCCCGTTAGCTAGCATTGTTATAAACGTTTTTTCAATTTTTTTAGTTAAGCACATCGACGGAGGCACTCCTATTCATGGCGAGTTCCGACGAGGGGAGGGGTTAGGGATGGAAATGTATTCGTGCCCCCAACCGCAAAAAGCCCGGGTACGGACGTTTTATCCGAAACCCTCCATACATGAATTTTCCGACAACGGCCGATCTCTAAGGTCGCCGCCGCTTGACCGTACCGCTCCTCTCGCCGCGGTTGTTATGCTCGCTGCTTTCCCCGCCCCTCCGGGTCGGCTCGACTTCAAGAGATTTAGTCGATGTCGAGCAAATGCCTTTCCCTAACTATAATTCTCGATTGTCTCCCGCCAACTTCAACGCCCCCCCCCCCCCCCCCCCCCCCCCCCCCCCCCCCCCCCGTCGCCAATCCGCCATACCCTCATCGCCCAAAAGCACTTCAGAGAGAGTCAGAGACAGCCCTCTCCCCCTTATCGACATGGCATGTGAGAGTATTCAGTCGCGCAAAGAATAGCGGTAGAGCCGAGCCGGGATCTTGATAGTAGCACTTTACATACATGTTTTTCTTACAAGTCCTCCGTACGTGGCCTTACCGAAAAGTGCTTATCGCGTGGAATTTAGGAGCATCTTGTTATGAAAAGAAATATCGGACGGGATGCTTGGGACGATGCGAGACCCCGCCTGACTTGTAGTACTAAGTCGCCTTGAGCGACTGGTTCAGTGCCGTGGTCTTTTAAGAAACCGTTCACTACTGAGAGGGATGGTTGCATGCTAGTTGCCTTGATGTGCCTCGTTCCACGATCCATGCGGTATAGCGTGCCGCAATAGCGGCTGTCGCGGAAAGCGGGGGTAGACCTTATTCCTCGCAGAGCTCATTGGTATGGTTTGATCGCGCTGGTGTACGTGTCGGACGTGCATTTTGCCCAAGCAGCGGGCTGTAACTTGAGAGTTTTTGCTCCAAGGTTGTTCGTTCCCAATAGGCGTTGCATGTAGGGGCGCATCGAGTCGGCCCATGGGTTGTTGCAGCCTGCCACCTCGATATTGTTTCGTACTTTTGTTGCACGGGTGGGTAGCTTTGGATTGATGACCTAATTTGTCGTGTGATGAACATGGTCAGAGAAGCACTCACTGCTCCACGCGGAGATAAACTAAGGCCGGAAGGGAATCCGGAAGGCAGTGACGGGCCAGTGAGGATTGACGATTGTGCCGCGTCCGTACCGCCTCCCGGGACGGAACAAGTGAGCGCGGGCCGGCAGGACCGTCTCGTGGCACGCCCCGGTGCCTCGCTTTGCCTTGCCAACGGGGGGCGACCATTGTGGCTATTGTGCCGCTCTGTTGTAGCTTTTAGGCGAGGTTGGGTAGTAGTGGCCACGGGGGGTTGCACGAGTTGTTTTCCTCTCGTGATTGCGTATCGGCGAGGTGATGAGAGTCCACCGCTTCGCACGACCGGTTTGGCGAGTTTGCGTTGTAACGGGGGAGTAGCGTGTTCAGCGCCGACGCGAGGCGGTCGACCGTGTGGAAACCGAACTGGGTGTCCGTCTCGTGAAACACCGAGGGGTCTAGTTGCCAGTCGTCGATGTCTAGGTAGCGGCTGAGCTTGTCCGCCCACGTGTTCACCGCGGATCTGATGTACCGGGGTCTGATATGAATGGTGTTGTTGCCCAACTGATACCATAGCCGCGTGGTTCATTCATCATTTCCGGTGAGCGGGAAGTCAGACCGGCCATGACGTAGCACACGGCTTGGTTGTCTTCGTGAGGGAGGATGTTGCGGCCATCGATATGTGGCAAAAAACTGAGGACGTCCGGACGGACGGCCTTGAGTTCCTCCCAGGTAATGTGCTGGTGTTCGTCCTATATTCCCCAAACGCCGCGTGCTTCGAGTCTGCCGTTTATAACCGCTCCCCAATCATACCCCGAATTATCGCAGTGAATGTATGTTGTCTCGACAAAGCGGTGGATGTTGTTTCCATTTACGTGGCTGGGCACGTGTGTCCACCAGTGGATGTCGCGACATAGCTCAGGGTGAGGCGGACTCGGCCTCCCCACTTGTCGCCAAGTACAGAGTGCAATTCGTGGAGGAAGAATCTGACGGCATGGACAGCGAGAAAAAATGAGCTTGGCCCGCGAAGGTATGGAGCTCTATGAATGGTAGCCATATGCTTGCTCGCGTAGCACGTTGTAGTTGTGGCCGGGCTTGCTTGGCTAGCTTCTGAAGTGGTGCGAAAAGGTGCGAAAAAGTGTCATGTTGATGTGTCGATGTCGATGCCCATGTGGTGGCAGTATTGTATTGGTTACCAGAAACCCTTGGTGGGGTGGCAAAGCATGCCGAGACTGGTAAGGAGGAGGTCGACTCGTTGACGGAGAGCCATCGCGAGCTCCCGGGTGGCCGCGAAGAGGAAGAAGTCGTCGACGTAAGGTAATATATTTGCTTCTCGCCGACGCGTGCCGGAGGTAACGCTTGCTCGGCCAGCTGCCGTCGGGGTGCGTAGGCCTCCCGTGGTGTATCGCTAACCCACCGGGGTCGGGATGGCGTAGGTGTCACACGAATGTGTCCGTAAACGCGCACAAATGGTAAGGGCTTAGCGAAATTGGTAGGCCAACTAGCCGGTATACTTGACCACGCATGTTTACAGTTAGGAAGTCGCACTGTTTTGGAACGATTCCCAGCGCGTAGAAACCGTCGTTTAGGTCGTACGACAACATGTAGTCGCCTTCCCGTGTGATATGTCGAGCGGCTACTAGGGATTCCATCCGCATTCGTTTTCTGACGCAGAAGTTGTTCATGTGGCGTAGGTCGACGATAAATCTCCATTGGTTTTTGCCGGGCTTGGCGACTAAGAATAATTTGGACACGTATTTGCCGTAGGTGGTGTGCTCCCATGCTCCCGTTTCACGAAGCGTGCGAGTTTGACCTCGCCGAAGGTGAGTTGCTCGGAGGTAGCGTCTAGGAGGGAGATGCCTTGGTTGAACGGGGGTGGTGGTCGATTGTTTATGAAGGGAATCGTGACTCCCTCTCGGATCCACTTCAAGACGTGTCCGCTCCAGCCGATATCTATCCATGATTGCCAATTTCGCCGCTCGCGATGACGCATGTAGTTTGAATATGGTGTGCATGAGTCGGCGCGGCGGGTCACCCCGTCATTCCTCCTTGTCGGCGTCGGTCTTCTTGTCTGCCTTGTCGGTACATGGGAGAGGGCGGCCTCACTTGCGGTCCTTAGGCTTGGCCTTGTTTTTGTCCGGCTTGTCCGGCTTGTCGCTCGGCTTGTCCGGTCTGTCTAGTCAAGGCTTGTCTGCCTTAAACTTTGTAGATGCTTGCGCTTTTGCTGCTGCGGTGATGCTGACTTCAAGTCAATGCTGACAAAAGCCCGTCGACGACGTTGCCTTCTCGGTCTGCGGCGATGGTGTCGAGGCATCGTGCGTACACGAGCCGCTCGGCGACTCGTTCTTCGCAAATGAGGATCTTCTTGGCCTTGAAGCGCCTGATGTAGGCGAGTCGCGCTTCCCCCGCTGAGACCACGGCTTGATGTGTACGTAGCGCTGCGTCGATGTTTTCGTCGGGGGTAGAGGTGACCGCGCGAATCGTTTCCATAGCAATTTCGAGTGCCGAGTTAGCGGCGGACGGAAATACACCATAGCATAGCATCTGTCGATACTCATCGCGTGAGGAAATTCAAACGGTTTTAGTAAAAACTTTGTCCGCCTTGTCGTGTCGAGGGTTCTACGAGTACGAGGCTGCTGTGCCGGTGGGGGGCAGGCACTCAACGAACGTACGGGACGCGTAGCCTGTCCACTCTGTGGGGTCGATGTACTCACTCAATAGGGTTGTCGTTACTACCAGCTTGTAGAGCGTCGTGCTCGCATCGTCGACCCGCAGCTCTATCAAAGTCGGCTGTGGGGTTGGCTAAAATCGTTTGATTTGTTGGCGCGGCTGAGATGGACAGAGTTTCGACATGGGCTTCTAACTCATGTACACTATTTGCTAGCAATTGTAGCTTGTCTGGGTGCTACTCCGGCGCGTCACCATGCGCCACGGGGTAGAGGTCGGCAAGCAATATAAGGCGGTCCGCCATCTAAACTTAAGGAGCGTCTTTTCGTGCGTCGTGCAGGAGACTCAAGCGATCAACACCTTGCGTGGCTAGCAAGAGCCACGATGCCGTTAGCGTGAGCGACAGCTCTCGCAAAAGGCAGAAAGTGGAAACATTATCGTTGCTAGTGCGTCATATAGTGTGCGGACATTTTACTGTCCGTGCGCGCGTGGGCGCATGAACCGTTAGGGGAGCTGTACTGTCGGAAGTAACGCATGTTCTGCGTAATTCTAGCCATGAAATTCAAACCTCTATATTACCAATATGACCATTTAATAGATGATATCATTGGACTCCGACCGGGCAATACGTTACGAGGTGACAAGCATGTAGCGCTATGTGTAGTGGAAGAGCACAAATACAAGGCGGTAGTCCGTAAGATCCCAGACTCGGCTTTCCCGACGTGGATATGCTTCCATCGCCTGTTATTCTTGATTGACGAGTGGGAGTTACAAATGACTACAATAAATATATGGTTAAATTGCTTTTCCGATATCCACCATGCTCATTCCTCAGAGACCGCACAACGCGCAGCAGCGAGCAGGCGGCGCAGTTAATCCGATTCCCTGGCTGGCCTGCCCCCATCAGTTCCCCACAGGTAGCGCCGAAATACTGCATGCCACATTGCCCTCTTGGGGATGCCTATGACTGTATCAGTGATCGCATCTGAAAAATTGCTCTGCCTGTTGCCCGTATGTATCATAGTAATATTATAATATGATGAAGATTTGCTGTAAATTGCAAAATAATCGTACCAGAACCGCACCCTGCGTAAAATTATACCGAAAAATTCATCGATGTGTAATCATCACGAAAATATCAAAGCAATTTATCCTTTCCAGGACATTCACCCCGGCAAGCTCGACATGTTTTCTGCCAAATGATGGTGAAAAGGGTACATAAGAACTACAAATACAGATGCTTCCGAGCACGAACACGAAGAGGCATAAAGCCGGGCTGTCGCTCACCACCGGAGTCCGAACACTTCGCAACGACGTCCTCGAGTTTGCACGTTCTAGCTGACGCTCGATATAGCCTCGGCGTTGTTGTTTGCAGGTTCCTGCTCAGGCATCCGACAACATATCGACGACTCAGCAAATAATATTCGTCAACCACTGAACAACAACCATTCCCACCTACGGTCGTCATGCCTCGACCACGTGCCCCAACCAGAGAGCTGTTTGAGTGCACCAACAGGCGACGTGCTGGCGGGAAGTGTGACCTGTACCGCTGCAAACGATGCGGGCGGGAGATGTTGGAGAACACGCACCGGTTCGCAATCCACATCCGCATCTGTAAAGAGGCGACTGATGAGGATCGAGCGACTGCCATTGGGCAGCTTCGCAAGACCAAGAAGTACGGCATGAAGGTGACCCGGAAGACAGCAACTGAAATCGACGAGTTTATGCAGCATCCCAAGGTTTCTAAAACATTTACCGAACATTTCGCGTCACTCGTCGCGCCATCTGCACAAGAGGCGTTGCCCGCCGGCGACTCGTCGACGAGGAAACATCTCGATCAGTACCCGTCACAGCAACACTACAGTCTTGACGTCCACATGAACTTCGTCGCGCCTGTACGGAATGCACAGACCAATACCTCCTGTTTGCCCATGCTTGGCTTTGATGACGCGTATTATTGCCCGTCGTCAATGGTGTCAGCGTCAACGGAGGTGTCCGGTGACTATTTCCACTCGTACGCTCACGACGCTCCCCCGCCCTCGATGCGTTATTCTGCTAGTGATGCTGCTCCCGATGATGTAGTAGCCAGAGAGACCACACGTTGCAGGATATTCGACAGTGACCATAATCTCGACAGCCCCGACATCTCCACAACAACGTTCTACGACAACGACATTTTCCAGCTATTGGATCCCGTTACTCAATACCTGCGAAACTGCCATCACGCTCCTGCCATCATCAGCAGTAGTCATCACCAGCAGCAGTACTCGTCGTCGCCGCGCGCAATGTTTTCGCCGTCGTTCAAGCCCAAAGCATCACCGCATGATCCTCAGCCCTTTATCTTTTAATGGGGAGGTAGCCTGTAAGATACTAAGGGTGTCCATGAATGTTCGTGCGTCTGTCTGATGACGATTCACATGACGACAGGGCCCAGCAAATAATTCTGTAATTGTGCTTTTCGTAGCGCCACCATCGCCCCAGATGCCTTAACGCTTGAGAAGAAGGGCCTTTAGGAACAAGCGCGATAGTTACAATGACTAGGAAACGATAAATGTAAAAAATGGGTTACCTACTGGATGCCTGTTTCGTATGTACGGCCAAAAAGACCCGAAACACTTCAGCGGTTCTATGAACTACATTTCGGCGGCAGATCTAATATTGGGAGTAGATGCAACCCTTCGTCAAGCTAACAAGCTTGTTTGAGAGCTAAAGCAGGGATGTGCTCGTGTGGTATGAGCGGCATCAGTGATTCTCACCGGCGAGGCGTTACGTGTACTAAGCCAAACTAGTTGAGACATGGAAGGTGCTGTGCGATGTGCGGGGGCGCGGCTCGACCTCAGCCAGAGGACGAGCAAGCCAGGGTAGTCACTTGAAATAATATAGACATCATCCATTATCACATGTGCGAATCAATGAGTGGGGCTGTTGTGGCTCGATGAGCCGCTACAGTTCCGACCCCCAATAAAAAAGAGGGCGTAAAAGGCAAATTGTGTTTTCGTCTACCTGTGACCTATTCGTCCAACCACTGTTCATCCACACACAAAGTCAGCATGCAACAGCAGCTCACGATGGGAAGTGCATTGCTTCATAAGTGAAATTTGCCATATCATTGACACATTGTATCAGTAAAAAACGGCAAGTAGTAACAGCATTGGTAACAGCAACTTGCATCAACCCAACGGCATGAGGTCAGCAACCCCTAAAGATCATCAACTACTTACAGACAACTACCAGCGGAAGCAACGCCCCGCAACATAAAGAAAGTTCAACAACAGAAGCTGAAAATCACTTGTAGTAAGGAAAGCATCGATACAATAAAGGTAAGTAGCAACAACATTTACAGCCGAATCAACACCATAATAAACAACGCCTAACAAAAGCGTACAGCAACCGAAAGACATGCGTACAAACAGATATAAACAGCGACAAATTGATACTTATCATTCTCATGAGCAGCAACGACCGAGCACGGATGACAAAACGGTCAGCATATGTGCAGGAAGACAATGCATATGCCGCATGTCCTTTGTGCGACTGAATTCATGCATGGGACATCGAGAGCAGCACGAGCGCGAATTTTTTCATTACAGTCAATCATTGACCACTCTACGCACGCATGACGGATCGAGAATCAAGATGGCATGCAATGCATCAAACCTCCACAATCTCTCTTTTTTGAACTCAGGGAGTGTTAGTGTTAGTGTTAGTAAAATCTAGTCCACTGACACAAACGCCCCTTCTCGTGCGCCTCCTTCCAAAAGCCCACACTTACATCACTCCGTCCAGTTAGCTGTGGTGTTCCGTGCCCTTTTCAGCCCATGAGCTCCCTACATGTGGCTACCATATTATAAAGCATAGTCGGTCGTGTCTTTGGGCACAATGGATAGCAGATTGCGAGGTGACACTTCAAACCTAACGCCTACAGCACTCCATGTGTACCAAGGCACATGGTTGAAAATGCCATGCACCAACACGTCATTGCCTAACTAATGAAAACCGGTTGCATACATCCCTACCTCATGCTCTCTAGAGTAAACATGCGCTGTTTATGGTGGCTACTTGCAAGTAGTATCCGACTATATGAAGCACCCACCTGTCCAACTCATGCAGAGCGCCGGCAGAGGCGCCGGCCCATTTATGGGAGCGCGCATACTCCTGTGTAATGAAAATTCCTTTAGTTGACAGAAGAAAATGATACAGATGCGATCGTGTGACCTACGGAGCTTTACAGCTATTACCTACGTAACACAGCAGTTGAACTAGTGGCACTAATTTCCGAGCATGTCTGAGTTCTAACGAAAGTAAACTGCGGTATCCGCCCGGCCTCACCTTACAGGCTTCACGCCGCGCGATGGCTCCACGAAACATCAAACCTTCGAATGCGTAACCTTCTCCATCCATCAAGCATGCCCCTGCCGTCGCATGATCGTTGATGGGCTAGCGGGTGAAACGCACTGCCGGATTTTGCCATTCAGCGAATAGCTCCGGCGAGGGGTTTGCGATGGTCGTCCGCAAACAGGAAATTGCTCGCGGGTGACAGCTCACACGCTTGCATATAAGTCCATTGCTGTTCCAACCGACTATTGTCGTGGCTGAGAGCCATTGGGCTGCTTTGTGGCAAGTTTCAGAAGTAGAGGCGCCATGGAAAAGGCGGCACGGGTGTGTCGGGCTTAAAAAAAAACGCACGCCTGAGCTGAAGTCGGTGCTGTTTTCGGCGTAGCCCGGCTGCAGATCATCAGTCACAACTCGGTCAAAAGCCACCAAATTCATCACCTGAAGATTGTAATTGATGCTGAGGCCCAAGACTACCGCATTTCCCGAAGGCTACACACATTTAGTATGTTATGACATTACCTTCGTTCAGCTAGTTCGGTGGATTGGGGATCGCGGGGGGTGCAGCATCCGCAGATCCGTCGAGTGACGAAAACAGCCCGAGACGAGAGCTCACGCAAAGGACTGGCCTCGAACTACCCCAATACCGTGCTTTAGTTTGTCTTCTTCGGGGCTGTGAGGCGGTGAGGAAAAAATGCGGCTACGTGCGCGACACGCGTTGTTGACGTCGGGATGGGTTGCTGGCATCAACATAAAGAGTTTCAGAACTGATGAAATTTGCGAACAGTCGTCGGTTGAAATTGAAATTGAAATTGTTTACAACATGTACCGTATGCGCCGGTTTTTCACCAAAAAGCCGGATGCGTCGGCTGCTGTCTCTGGGCCCTCCCAACTATGTCAAACAGGGAACTTACAAGTCAGGGCTAGACCGTGAACCACCTATGTCCAACCTCTCCAAGTGTGGTCGGGGGTTTTACTCCCCCCCGGGGAGGGTCTGAAGCGGTTTAAAAGCGGTGTGCAAGAATGGCTTGGGGAGGTGCGTTATGCGGAGGCTCGGCGAGTGGTCGTGCGTGATTTGGTGCGGTAGACAAGGAGGAGATAATGCAGCCATTGGACGGTGTGTGCATGGAGTGAAGAAAGGATGCGAGATGTGTCGAGTCGTGCTTTGGTGACTAGTTTGTCGGGAGGGTCGGTGCGGAGGGTGAGGAGAGAGGTGAGACTTGCTATGGTGGACGAGTGCGGAGTGCCCGTGCGGCTCATGACTATGGGTAAGATGTCGACTTCGGTACCTGGCCATTGGTTTCGGATGGCATTTGCGAGGGGTGTGTATTTGTCCCTAATCAAGCTAGTTGTGTGTGAGAGGTTGTGGTCGGTGCAATATTTCCATTCCCCTATCTGTATTTTCCTGATAGATGAGTATCGGCGGCGGCCGTTGTTGTGACCGACGAAGCGAGGTTCGAGGAGGCGTATGAAATCGGGTTTGTACGCCGGGGGACGGAGTGCATGAGGGAGGATTTCGGGGGGGAGGATAGCGGGGCACGAGGTTAGGGAGTCGGGCGAGAGACCTTCGTCTGCGTCAACAAGGCGGGTGGGCATGTGGGTGGGGTGCGGGGGGTGACAGTCAAGAGGGGTGTAGGTGGGGGTGGGGCGGGTGAAAGACTTGATGGGTTTGTTACCGAAGTCTGCAGTGATAGTCTCCCAGCGTCCTCCGTTGTGGCGTTCCAGGAGGGATAGTAGGAGTTGTAGCGCGTTGTTGTGACGGTCCTGTCTTAGGCCCGACATGGATGGGCAGTTACCGGCCATGTGGCCGTTGCTGGTGAATTGGCCACACATGGGACAGCGCATGGTGGGGTTGTGAGTGAGGAGGCGGGTGTTGTGGACGCCCCATATGAATTCTTGTTTGTGGGTGAATTGGGTGTTGGT